>PITA01003973.1:92885-130521 GCA_004023965.1 Spilogale gracilis
CCCCCCCCAACCTGGCCTGGGCGCCCCAGAAGAAGAGGAGTGTTGAGGGGCTGCCTCGCCGCCTCCTGAGAAAAGAGCCCGGGGTCCTGGGGGCGCGCTGCTGGTTTGGGCCACGTCTGGCGCCGGGGTAGCCTCCCGTCCCGTTTGAGCTGTGGGGGTGGTCCCTGCACGCTTCTCCTTTCACTGGCACTCTTAGGGGGCGGGGTGGGGAGCGCCCATCCTGAACAGGGGTTGGTCCGCCTGGAGGCCTGGGGGTCCTCCCGGAGGAAAGGGGGCGCCCTGGTGTGTACCCCAGCTAGAGACGGCCTCAGCACTTTTCTCTTTGCTCTTCCCCAGATGTGTTGGAGTCATGGGGTCCCTCTGACCCTCCCAGCGTTTTCCCTCCCGGTTTGGACTCTGCCCTGGGACCGAACTGAATGGGTTATCTATCTGTACACAGACCTGGGAGGGGGGGAAGCCTGTGTTCCCGAGAGCACAGGTGGCATTGGGAGCAACGGGGAGGCGAAGCAGGCGGTTGACACACACACACCCGGTGGACCGAATCAGACCCTAGAGAGGCGGAAGGACCGAGTTTCCACCCTCTCTTGACTAAGCTCTTGAGTATTTAGTGTCCCCCTTACTTGTAAAAGTATTCCGTTATGTTTGTGGGTTAACAGCCTTCTCCCCGCCAGGCAGACCCTGGTCTGGCCCCGCTGCCCTTTCGGTCCTTCGTCCGCTTCATGTGTTTGTGGTTTTGGCAGAGTTAACAGCAGTGAGGTTAAATTTTTAGTTTTTATGGAGGTAATATTGAGTAATCAAACTCTGAGGCTTAGGTTTATTGGAAGGCTTGTGTGCTTTTGTGTGATTTTACAAAAGATAAACGGGTGTTTGTGATCAGGTGCAGGTGAGCAGGATTTTCTACTGTTCCCCTCGAGGGCTGATCTTCCTAGTGAGGTCTGCTCATTGGGCTCTCCTTCCTCCACTTTCCTAATAGTTTTTCCTAAAGTCACGATTCTGTGTTTATAGACACAATTTAAACGTTGTGTCCGTCACGAAAGCGATTCCTACCTAGAGCTCTCAGGAACTGAGTGGGCCTGCCTCCCGGGTCAGTTTCCGTGGACAGCGTTTCAGTGACCCGATTTTCATTTCCCCAGGTAGCAGCTCCCTGAGAAGATGGCTCCTTTCAGCCAAGGGGGCCGTGGGAGCTCTGTACACTCACTCTTCCGCTTGGAGAACCGTGGTTTTGTAAGCGCATTTCATAAGCAAATCGAGCTGAAATGTCTCTGACCCAGCTGCTGCCAACGGTCAAATGATAAACTTTCCTACAGAACAAAAAAGTTCAGAATCTCTTTATGTAATCTTTTCTTCTTTTTCTCCGTGTGTTTTGTTTGAAATGAAAGAAGCAGAATCTTAGGACCGGAAAGGCCCTTGAGGGGGGACCCGGGGTCGGCCTGCACCAGGCTACTGCTGGGAAGGAAGGCAGGGCCTGCCGGGGCTTCTGCTCTGGCCTCGGGCCTGGCCCTGGGGGCAGATCCAGACGCCAGCCTGGCCTCGAGGCTGGGGCCGCACAGGACCAGCTTCTGGGGCCTGCTGTTCTGCTGGCATGGAGTGAGGGGAAAGGAGGGCCGCGTCAGACCCAGCCCCTAGGGCGGCCAGGGCCGCGTCTGTCAGGCCGTTGGGCTCCTGGCTCCCGCGGTCGGCTTCTCGGCGCCAGGCCCCCCTGGGTGGAGGCAGCAGATGGCCCAAGACACCTCCGTGCCCCGCTGTGGGTGACTCGGGAGGGCAGTGGCCTTCGTGCTCTTCAGAACCGAAGTCAGGAGCGAGTGCTGGCACAGGCTCAGCGCAGGAGGGTGTGGGCAGATCAGAGCACAGGTCCCAAGTGACAGCTTCCCATGGACGAAAGCTGGCCGGGCTGCCATGGCGTTTTGTTTTCAACATTGACCCACGTACTGTTAAATAAAGCCGCCAACCATAAAGGTCCTGGGAGACCAGGCTTTTAAACCGAAAATGATTTCATTTGAAAGGAGTGGAGATCTATCAAAGGCACTGATCAGGTAACATGGCATTCCCATTTTTTCTAACCTTGTGTTCAGAAAACAAAAGCAAAAATCAAGTGACAGGATTTGGCCAGAAAGTCTGGGCTGCTGAGAGGGAACCTAAAAACGCCTGTGTGTCCCCCAGGAGTTAGGACCAGAAGCCCGAGATGGGCCAGCTCCTCCATACTTAGCGCCGTGGTATTGTCCACAGCGTGTGCGGCTGGCCACAGGGCCTGCAGCTTCAGCCGCGGGGAGGGTGGTCGTGCACGGCCCCTCGGGCCAGCTGTCCACTTAGTTCTGGCCGGCAGGGCCCTAGAGAGCCACAGCCCTGGCATCAGGCTCCTCGCCCTGGGCAGCCAGGGACAGTGTCCCACTCCCAGGAAGCCAGGCGCTAGGGAAAATGCTGAGTGTGCCCTCTGCAGACGCTAGGCCTCCAGAAGCCATCTGAGACCAGGTTGGAGGGAGCCAGAGACCACGGAGCTCAGCAATCCCAAATGACGGCTGTGTCCTGTGGCCGGCGTAAGCCCGGAGCTTCTCGGCACCCGTAAACAGAAACATTAGCACCTAATGGGTTTGGCCTCACAGCTCATCACCGAGGTGACAGATGAGTGGGGCCTTGCTCTCCAGGGGTGCCTTTGGTTTGTACCCGTCTTCGGCAGGAGAGAGCCAGTCCTGGGAGCTCCGACCCCCAGGAGCTCCCCTTGGCTTGTGGCCAGGCTTTGGGCAGCTAGGACTCCGGGTCAGCTGCATGGATGGCCGCGGCCTGTGAGTAAGGCTCTGGGGACAGCGATGGGTTCTGAGCATCGTTTTCCTCTCGCTCCTCCGCTCTGTGCCCCCCTCTGTCCCAGGGCTTCCTGCTTTGTGCCATCAGGAGTGAGGGGAGAGGCTACGGAGGGCTCATTCTCCCCTGGTTGCCCGTCCTAGGAGGTTAAGAAAAGCCACCCTGCCTCTTCTGGGGAGCGGGGTGGAGACACAGGGGGACTATGGTGAGTGAGGCGTCTCTTGGAAAGTGAGGCACATCTTTGTTCTCCGTGTGACCTGTCGCCGCTCTCCTATGATTAGGCTCTTGGTCGTGTGGGGTTTTGGTACAGAACAGGGACCGCTGACACTTGTTCCTGGGGGTGCACCGGGAGCCCACAGAGTAGCACCCCGGGAGGCTTGGCTGGGGGAGCTCTGGGGGCATGGCGGACGCACATGTGTGAGTCACTGAACTCTTGCTTCAACGTTGACTCACCCTGATGGGAAGGAAGTCACCCAGCCACAAGTTCTAATTATCTGGGATGTGTAGGCTTGAGGTGGCCCGTGAGGAGGGCAGCCCCGGTCCCTGGTGATCAGAAGGTCTGACTCGCCCTTCTCCACTTCCTTGGAGTTCTCCAAGAATTCCACGGTTTCCCTCCAGTCCTTTCCGTCTGGAACCCTCAGAGAAAGGGTTTTCTGTGTTGCATGAGGGCTGCAGCTGTCTGTGGGCCACGATCACTGTGTTCTCAGAATGATGTTGTGGGTGGGGTGTTTCTGAACTCCCCGGCAGGATAGTAACCCCTCGTCAATAAATCGCAGCTTTCCTTGCTGCCCTTGTCCCTCAGATGCCGTCACCGCTTTGAGCCCCACCCTGCTTGACTGCCAGGTTCTTGGAGATGCCGGTGAGAAGCCAGCCCCACCGAGGCTGGCCATCCTGTCCCGCGGTCTGTCCGTGCTCGGTGTCCCCCTCCAGCTCTGCTGCTGTGGTTCTCTGCCATGAGCGGCAGTGGCGGAGCTCGGCATCGGCGGCAGCAGCACCGGCCTGCAGGGCCCGCTAGCGGATGCTGGCGCCGCACACGCACGGGGGCGGTGGGGACCACTCGGGGCTCTTGGGTGCCGTCGGGATGCCTGGCTCGGGCTCTTCCCTGCTCTGTCACAGATGTCTGATGTGGATCCAGTGGCCAAGTCTGAACCGTTGGGACCAACACATTCAGGGAATCCGAAAGATGGGGTCTGGCCTCATGTTTATCTTTTAAACCATTTTTAAAAAACAATTTTTATTTATTTGTCAGAGAGAGGGCATGCACAAGCATGGGGAGCGGCAGGCAGAGGGAGAGGGAGAAGCAGGCACCCCACTGAGCAGGGAGTCTGATGTGGAGGCTTGATCCCAGGACCCTGGCATCCTGACCTGAGCCAAAGGCAGCTGCCTAACGACAGCCACCCAGGTGCCCAAACTGGTTCTGACCTGGTGTTTAAACATAGGTTTTTTACTTTTTTTTCTTTTTTAAAATTGTATTTATTTGAGAAAGAGAGCAAGCATGAGTGAGTGAGAGCATGGGGGGGAGGGGGGCAGGGCAGAGGGAGAAGCAGACTCCCCACTGAGCAGGGAGCCTGACAGGGACTGGATCCCAGGACCCTGGGGTCATGACCTGGGCCACAGGCAGACGCTTCACTGACTGAGCCCCCCAGGCGCCCCCAGAACCTCTTTTAAACCAGCCAGCCTCTGATAAGCACCTGTTTGGAGGAACATGGAAGAAAGAGAACCTATGTTTAGGGGCACCTGGGTGGCCTAGTCAGGTATGCGTCTGCCTTCAGCTCGGATCATGATCCCAGCTTCCTGGGACCGAGCCCCACGTTGGGCTCCCTGCTCAGCCGGGAGCCTGCTTCTCCCTCTGCCTGCTGCTCCCCTGACTGTGCCTGCCTGTTCCGTCAAATACATCGTCTTAGAAAATACAGTCAGCTCTAAGCCTAGACCACATCTGACTTTGAAAATCAGATATGTGCTTAGTTCACAGCAGAGATAACCTAAATTGTGGCATTTTTTCCCCCGAAGCCCAGAGCTGTCTTCTCAGCAAGTCTCATGGGGGAGGGAGGAGTCTCTCCATGGCTCTTTAATCCTCTTGACCCAGACACTCAAATTAGGGGTACAGACTCCTCACGGAGGTTTTTAAACACTGCCTGTGTCTCTTGGGCCGTGCTGCAGTGCGTGTTTTAAACGGGGCTGCGTGGTGGGGAGGGGCTCGCGTGTCCCTCACTGGGGAGCTCTAGCACCGAGCCAGCCCAGCAGCCCTCCGATGTTTGTCTGCAGCGTTTGGGGTCAGCGTCCCCCGGAGTCCGCCGTGAGCGGGAGCGTGGCTGGGCCTTATGAAAGCATGTGGGGGCGTGAGGCGGGAGGGGCAGTGTTGGAGGTGTCCACTGTCCCTGGCCCCCTGGTCTGACGCTGCGGTGTGTGGATGCCCACTCTGTAGACCCCGAAGTCCACAGGGGCTTCCGAGGCCTCTCTAAGCCAGGTTCTTCCTCCTTCCTTTTCCTCCTCTGCTTCCTCGGCTTGGAAATGCAGCTGTCCTCGCTTGTGGAGGGAGAGCAGAACCGTCCCTGCCTCCACATTGACCGGGCTAGTCTGTGGTCACCCAGTGCACGGGTTGCCGGTGCTCACACAAGCCTCGTCTTCACAGATGGGCCCGGTTGGTGGTCCAGGTGTCTGTCCCTCGCTCCCCCCGGGACCTCTGCGGTCGAGGGCTGAGCGGGCGCGTGCAGAAGTGCCACCTCAGTCAAGCTCAGTACGTGTGCCGAGAAAGGCCAGCGGGCTTGTAAGCCCTTTCTCCCCACTCTCCCTCCCTCCCACGTGAGCCTGTCTGCCCATTAGTGGGCCCAGGGGGAGAGGAGGGGAGGAGCGGGGAGAGCCTGTCTGCCCATTAGTGGGCCCAGGGGGAGAGGAGGGGAGGGGCGGGGAGAGGAGGCTCCTCTGCAGACCCAGCCCAAGTGGGCTGGCTGAAGGTTGGCCAGAGCAGCTAGAGGCTTCCCCCTGCAGCTGAGAGAGCAGAGCAGCTTTCCAGAGCCAGCAGTTCAGAGCTGGTGCCACTAAGGTGTCGTCAGCTCTGAGAGGGGCTGTGACGCTCGTCTGACCGTCCCTTCGTGGGGGCCAGACCCACAGATGCCCTTAGACTCTGCTGCCTGACGCGTCACCCCCGAGGTGGGTCCCGGCCTCCGCGAGCGGCCGCGGTTACCCTGTGTCGTAGGGTTTCCCTTTGCACTTCATTTCGATGTTGGGAAGAGAAAGTGGCTGCCAGGACCCGAGGGACACTGGTGCCCCGATTCAGCTCGCGTATGTGTTTCCTAACCGTGCCTGTGTTAATGGCCCACCTCGCGGGGTTAGGAGGAAGCTCCGAGCGTGTTTTCTCTCACCTTGGGGATTGTCAGCAATTTTCCGAACTTGAATTTCACTGTTGTTGACAGAGTTGTCCGTTTGTCAGCGTGTCTTTGTAAGAGACTCACAGGGCTGTGGAGCCCAGTCCCGGTGGGCAGTCCCAGCGCCGGCACACTGCGGCCCATCTTCCGTCTGGCGAGGGCTCCGGGAGGGCCTAGAAATGCAGGCGCAGCGGCCCCAGGGCCTCCTGGGCTGCTCTGCAGGTTCTGGCCGAGTGTAGACAGCCGGCTCACCATTGGGTCATCTGAGAGGCCCTCTAGGCCTGGGCCCCGGGCTGTACCCTCATGGGCTTGTCATCACAAGAGTGTGCGCGGCTGTGTCTGGGGGGGTCTAGGCATCCCTGGGGGTGCTGGGGGCAAGGCTCAGCTACGCGTGACCAGCAGGCCAGGTTGAGCCCCAGGTCGGTCCAGCACGGAGCGAGCCCCGCGCCCCTGTGGGGTTCAGCTTGCCTGTTTGTAGAACATGAGGTTCTCAAGGGAGTGGGACATGTGGCACCGTCTGGAGGCATTTTTGGTTGTTGCAGTTGGAGGGGGGCTGCTAATGGCATCTGGTGGGCAGAGGGCAGGGATGCCTCGGGCCGCGGTAGAGAAACTCCATGCCAGTGCCCCGGGGCGCGGGTGGGGAGGCTGCCCCTGGGGAGCTCCCCGAGGCCCTGGCCTGAGAACACAAGCCGCGTGTCTTGTGGCAGTCCCGCGTTTGATGGCCCTACATAGGGGTGCCGGAGCACAGGGGATCACAGGAGGGTGCCATGGCCGTGGCCCCGGGGGTCTGAGCCAGACAGGCCTGTGGCATGCCCAGACCCCCCGGGCAGTGCAGAGATGGGTGCCGAGAGTGCCCGTGCCTGTCGCGGGGTCCGGGGTCCGTCCCGCAGCTCCTCAGCGGGGCTTCTGTGGCCCACAGTTCCTCCGGGTCACGAAGCAGTACCTGCCCCACGTGGCGCGCCTCTGCCTGATCAGCACGTTTCTGGAGGACGGCGTCCGCATGTGGTTCCAGTGGGGCGAGCAGCGCGACTACATCGACACCACGTGGGGCTGCGGCTATGCGCTGGCCTCCACCTTCGTGCTCCTCAACCTGCTCGGACAGCTGAGTGAGTGACCCCGAGGCACTGGCCGCCTTCCCACCTTCCCACGAGGGTCGGAGCGCGTGTGCTCTGGGGCGGGCCAGGGAGACAGCGTGTCACCTGAGGTCTCCTGGGATGGCTGACGTGCTCCTTCCCCTCCTTCCCCGCGGCGGCTGTGGGTCCTCTGCTTGAAGCCCCTGGAGTGGGCCGTGCGGGGAATCTGGGTGGGCCGGAGAGGAGCCGGGGTGGTCAGAGCCCCGGGCTGTCAGGAAAGGGTGAGTGGGAGGACGCGGGCAAGGGAGAGCGTGAGGTCGGGATGCAGCTCCCGTGGGCCGCAGTCTCCTGCCCCTGAGCACTCTTCTGGTGGCAGCCCCCTCCCCGGTTCCAGCCTGTCCTGGAGCTCTCCACGACAGAGTCTCGCATGGACCACCCACTCTGGAAGAGGGTCCATTCTCTGGAGCAGGGGGGCCACTTTCAGAATGGTGTTTCTGCTCAGTAAGGTCCAGTTGACGCGGGGATGTCCGTGCCTCTTGCTAATTCTCCCGGAAGTTGCTTTTTCCTTGGGGGTGCGTCTGGGGCTGCTGCTGCACGGGGCTCAGGTGAGGTGGCCAGGGGCCCGGTGGCGTCTCTTGCCCCGGGTCTTGCCCGCAGCCCCCTGACCCTTGCCGTTCTCCTTTCCAGCCGGCTGCATCCTGGTGTTGAGCAGGAACTTCGTGCAGTACGCCTGCTTTGGGCTCTTTGGAATCATAGCGCTGCAGGTACACGGGGCGCGAGGTCCGGGGCTCTCTTCCTTGCTGTGGTTGGAGCAGAGCTTCTGCAAAAAGGTGTTTTTGGGGGTTCAGCCCCCTGAGCCCTCTGCCTCTGCCTGGACATCCTCTTCTTCTCTGAGAAATCACTGGATTTTCCCCCAGGCAAGCTCAGGGGAGCTAGAGAGCCTCGTACCCTGAAAAGGTGCCGAACTTGGGTGCCCACCTTTGTGCCACCTTCCTGCGTTCCTGTTGACGGGACAGATCACGGGGTTGGCTACAGCCAAAACGTCGTCTCATGCTTTTCCCTCCTAAAGAGCGCCCGGCCGGCTGTGTGAGCTGTGTGACCCCTAGCACGTGAGCCCTGACCTGGCCCTTGGCTGCTGCGCCCAGGCCTCCTTGGGCACGGCTCTGGGGGAGCAAGTCCTCTTCAGCAGGCCCGGGCTGGCTGTACGCCCCGGGGGTTGCTGAGCAGGGTGCCGAACTCGGAGCCAGCCTGGGGTCCTAGACTGTGTATCTCACGCTCACGCTTACACTAGAGAGACTGTCCGCTGCAGTTAATTCTATAGAAGTCCGAGCGTGTTTGACAGTGCTGAGCTTGCAGCTTCTGTCTTCTCTGTTCCCTCCAGACGATTGCTTACAGCATCCTGTGGGACTTGAAGTTTTTGATGAGGTACGTATGCTCCCTGTGGTGAGCTTGCTTTTCCTGTCTCTCGACTCTGGAGTCAGCAGTTGGGGTGAACTTCCTCAGGTCGAGCTGTGTTTGGAGCCTGTCGGGGTAAGGGCAGGGGCTTCCCAGCCTGCCCCCGAGCACAGGGGCGAACGACGCCGTCTCTCCCAAGCCTGTGTTCATGAGGGAGGGCGGGAGGGCCGGAGGGAGCGCGCTTGCTCCCGGGGCTGGCCGCCAGTAGATCCAGGGCTCGGAGGGGCCCGGTGTGTTCGGGTTCCTGTCACTGGTCGGCATACCAGACGCGTCCGTCTTGAGCTGTGGAGGGCCTCTGCGGGTGTAAGCAGTCCCCCAGCTGGCCTGGCTTGGTTTGCAGAGAGGGACCTAAGGGCCTTCGCTGTGCTCCCGCCGAGGTCTCTGGGCCCGATCTGACGGGCACGTGTCGGGCCTGATGAGCCGTAGTGACTCGCCTGGCACATCTGTCCTCAGGAATCTGGCCCTGGGAGGAGGCTTACTGCTGCTCCTAGCGGAGTCCCGCTCGGAAGGGAAGAGCATGTTCGCGGGTGTGCCCACTGTGCGTGAGAGCTCGCCCAGACAGTATATGCAGCTCGGAGGCAGGGTCCTGCTGGTCTTGATGTTCATGACCCTCCTTCACTTCGATGCCAGCTTCTTCTCGGTAAGTGTTCCTGTTTGTTTAAATGGGCCAGGTCTCCTGTCCTTCGGGAAGGGGCGTGGCTCGCCACCGCCTTCCCTGCTTGTCGAGGGGCTGTTGGAATGACGGCAGAGTGAGTTGGCTCAAGGAAACAAACCTGTGATCCTATTGAAAGCAATGAAAACCCGTCAAGCTCCCGTGGGCACAGAGCAGACGAATGAAGTCCAGAATCTCCCCGACCTCACTGGAGGGCCCAGTGCCCGGTGTGCCGGCCTCTCACCTGCCTGCCGGCCCAGGGTCTTTACAGACTTACTTCCTCCCTTGCCCGTTGCTCATATCTCTGTCGCGTACCGTGGAAGGTTCTGTCTTGTCCCTAGGAGCTTATAGTGCACATCTCTAAGAGCCCGCTGGCTGGGAGAGGTCCCCAGAGGGGCTCCTGGAGCCATGGGACGGGGAGCCTGGTTCTAAGGAAGACTGGGGAATATCCCAATAGCTTGCAGGCCCATAGGCTCGGACCCGAGTGTGTCCTGGTAAACCACAGCCTGTTCACTGGAGGCTCTCCTGTCCCCTCGTCCTGACCACTCCTGCTCTGGAGCGTTGCTCTGTGTGTCCCCCCTGCCCCCGTCAGTACTCGTCACTTGAGTGCACGCCCGCCCGTGACATCATCCCGACACCTACACGGTGACGAGGGCACTTGGAACTTGCCCGTCTGTAAAACAGGGTCCAGATCTTGCTCACCGTTTTTTGGGGGGCGGGATTTCTTACCTTCTGACCTCTGCAGATCCTCCAGAACATCGTGGGCACAGCTCTGATGATTTTAGTGGCCGTTGGTTTTAAAACCAAGCTGGCTGCTTTGACTCTGGTCGTCTGGCTGTTTGCCATCAACGTGTATTTCAACGCCTTCTGGACCATTCCCGTCTATAAGCCCATGCACGACTTCCTGAAGTACGACTTCTTCCAGACCATGTCAGTGATCGGGGGCTTGCTCCTGGTGGTGGCCCTTGGCCCCGGGGGCGTCTCCATGGACGAGAAGAAGAAAGAGTGGTAACAGACCCCTTCCCTGCCTGGCTGAGACCCACGGCCATCGAGGACTGGTTTGGGGTGGATTCGACAACACCGCCAGCATTGTGTCCTCTTCCCTCCCCTCCCTTGGTAAAGGCACAGATGTTTTGAGAGTTTATTTGCAGACACCTGAAATTTGATGGCTAAATGTGCTCTGGACCCACAACCTCGTAGCTGACCGTCGGAGCTGGCCGGCTGGACGGCAGTATCTCCGCCCCCCTCCCCCCCAGGCCAGGCCTCGGCCTCTGGGAGCAAGCGGCGGCCTCACCTCCTAGTTTGTTTCTGGGGCACGGGTGGGGCCCCCCAGCTGTACTGTGAGCAGATACATTTGCGTATCATTCAGAGCGGTCTCCCTCTTATTTCCCAGTTTATGTTTTTAACTAAAACGAAAGGATTTGGGATGGCCCAGCCCAATATCAAACAGTGTCCATGTCCTGGTTTTAAACCGCACCCACGGCACCGCACTGTAACGCTTGCAGGGCCGGCGACGGCATTGGGGGAGACCCAAACCCAAAGAACGGTGCTGCACGAGGGGGGCGGCCGTGCCCGCTGTTCACGGTTGAAGTCACTCATCAGCAAGCCGCCTCAGACTGGGGCTGTTTGAGCAAAGCCCCCCCCCCCCCCTGGAGCTTTAGTGGCTTCAGGTGGGGACAGAGGCGCGCCAAGTCCTCAGAGGCCCCTGGAGCCCGCAGGTTGGCTCCCGCGTGAGGGCTGGGGGCCAGGTGGCAGCTGCGTGGGGGAGGGCAGCGACGACGCAGGCGCTCAGACCAGTTACCTCACTCCCGACCTCTGCACAGAGCCTCTGCTGCAGCCGTGGGCACAGCTCCGACCCGGCTGGCGCCCGCCCGCTTCTCCTCCGCCTGGAGGGAGTCTTCCCAGGCTGTGCAGCCGCGGCGTCCCACCCTCACGAGCTGTCGCTTGCTCAGATCGTCTCTCTGCTATGCTGAATGCAGCCCAAATTACTTTTTACGATTTGTGATGCCTTACCAATTGGATCTTAATCCTGTATTTAAAGTTTTCTAACATTGCCTTATACTGCGTTTCTCTTCTTGGGGGGATGAGCACCTGTGGCTTGTCTCCGCTCGCTGAGCTGGAGCGGACTCCGTGGGGGAGAGCGGGGCACCTCTGTGCCTCCCGTCCCCCTGCCCCCGCCCCCCTCCCCTAGGCCGTCTTAGGGGCAGGCTGACCAAACTTAACTGAGGACTGTGTGGAGCTTATCTTCTCTCCTGGCTCGTCGGTTAGATGTGCAGGCCTGAACATCAGCCCCGGGGAGGCTGGGGGCTGGTCCCGAGCCGGGAGCCGCATCTACCAGCCAGACCAGAGCCAGCGCGAGGTGGGGAACCTGCCCCGCTTTGCCTCCCAGAGCCTCGCCTGGCTCTGCAGCCCAGACCTGCCAAGCCCGAGGACCGCTGCGGCACACCCCGTCAGGGGCCCACCTCGTGCCCCAGCCCCCGTGGAGGCTCATCCCTGTGTGTCCCAAACCCTCACCCGCAGCCCACGTGCACACCCCTCTGGCCTTTTCAAGATGAAGCAGTGGCTTATGGACAGAGGGCTTTTCTACTTCCTGGCACTAGGATGCTCTCCCGGCACAGGGTGGTTTCTGACTCCGGGTCCCCCCAGTTGGGTCGCCTCTCGGTACCCCCCCCTTCCCCGACGGCACAGCACGACAGGCTGTTCCTGTGTGACACCGCCCTTCTCGGCCCTGTGCTCGCAAGGCCTTTATTGGTTTGTAGAAACAGGCTGACCCCAGGGGGCTCAGGGGTGCGGTCTGAGGTTACCCTCCATGCTGGAGGTGGTTCTGCCTCCTGGGGGCCCCAGGCAGGCCAGTGCCTGGGACGGGGTAGCTGCCTTTGCAGGGAGGAAAGAAAAAAACCATCTACCAATTGGCTTTGGCAAAACAACTTCTGAAAAATTTTTTGCTTTATGTGGGAAATAGGTATAAATCTCATTTTATGCTGTATTTTATATCTTAGTTGTGTTTGAAAACGTTCTGATTTTTGGAAACATCAAAATAAATAATGACATTTGTTGTATGCGCTGTGATCCTCTGGTGGTGTCCCGCCGGGGTGGGCCTGGTCTCTCCCTGGACGCCGTGCGAGGCCGACAGACCCTCTAGACTTCGCAGAGGAACACTCAGAAGCCACGTTCAGACAGAACTCTTCCCTTGGGGTCCCTGCTGCTTCCTGGGGGTGGGGAGCATGCCCCTGACACCTCCGGGGGCGGCGAACACGGAGTGGAGGGAGAAGGCTGAGAGGATATGCCGCGGGCGGCTTGGAGAGGAGCGCAGGGCCCGGTGTCTGAAGAATTCTCGAAAGGCGCTCACCCTGTGCTTTCTCCGCAGCTGTCTGTTACCCAGATTGTTGAAAAGAGCTGAAGCTCTTAGCTTGCCGATGATGACTTTTGAACTTCTTCGATGAACTCGGCTGCTTCTGGAACATGAGCAGAAGGTCCCAGAGGAAGGGGCCCCTCCGCTGAGGCACCCCCGGGTCCTCACCTCACTAGAGGCCTGGTCCTGCTGCTCAGCTACCGAGGACGACGGAAGCTCGTCACTGCCTCTTGGCAAAGGGCCACGTCTGGCAACGAGGGCCCCCAACTCGGGCTCCTCGCTGCCCTCAGCAGCCCTCACAACCCGTCCACGGAGCCTCGAACTGGGGGGCAGCCCCCACCCTCCGCAGGGCACAGCGGCCTTGGCTCCTATTGACTTAGGAAGCGCTAGCTTGGCATTTCATTTGCAATAACAAGGTTCTCGTTAAAAAGCCTCATTTTTTAAGGAAACAGATAACCAGCACCAGAGGAAGTGGCTGCCACGCCGGCAGCCTGGAGAGGCCACTCACCTTTCCACGCTTACGGACCTGCGCCCGGGCCGCTTCTGGCTCCTCCCCATCCCCGGGGTCCTTCCCTGCGGCATGCCTTCGCTTCCTGCTCCCCTCTTCTGCCAAAAGGTCTTCGGCGCTGTCCCCGAGCTCAGGCCCTCCCAGGTCTTTTCTGGTGAACAACTGCGCTGGAAGGAATGGAGGGACGGGCTGTTTCAGCTTAGGCTCACTGCGCAGGCTGAGCGGGGAGCAGCCAGCCAGGGCCCAGGACCTGAGGACACGCGGTGGGAGGGATGGAGGGAGGCAGGGAGGCTGGGGCCCCCTCGCTGTGAGCTCAGACCAGGGAGCCAGGACCCACGCCTGCGGGGAGGGGGATGGGGGCGGACCCGCTTACGTGGGTACAGGTCTGTCATACTGTCGTCACTGTCACTCGCGGCTGCGCCGTCATCGCTGGACGCAGGTTCCCAGAAGGCCTCTCTTGGGTGAGGCGGCCCAGCGCTGTCCATCTGGTCTTCTCTCCTCCTCTTGTGCAAGAGGCAGGCAGGCACGTACTCCACACCATGCTTCTGACACTTTTCATCTGGGGGACAGGCCAAGGGACTTGCCTGGTTCTGGGTCTGCCGCGCAGTCCCCCAGTGCAGAGCCAGGCTCCACAGGGCTGGGTAAACATTGGCTCAGTTTCTACCAGAAGAGGAAGGAGGCCAGCAGGGGTGCAGGCCGTGGAGAAGAGGCAGGGCTGTGCTGGGCCTCGAGCCCTAGCCTGGCTCCCAGAAGCTTCAGGCGTGCAAACTGGGGCCCCACACCACATGGTGGGGCTCCACGGGAGCTGGGCCCTTGGCCCAGAGCAGAGGGACCAGCGCCCAGCGTGCTGGATACAGACTGAGCCCCAGTGAGGAGCAGGGTGGCACCGACAGGCCTGGCTTTGGAAACATGCCCTGTGTGGGCCTGGCTCTCCTGTCCAGTGAGGCGCCCTCAGGGAGGAGAGAGAAGGGGAACTGGGCTCTGCTTTCTATGTCAGTCTGTTTCCACCCACCTCCGAAACCTGCCCTCTGCCTCATCTCTGCCACCCACTCAGTGGTCCCACATGACCTCCCGGCCACCGGAGCCCGCACCCAGTGTCTCCCTCCGCATCCCCAGCCAGCTTTCCCACCTGGGAGCCGCGCCCTGGCGTCACTCGTGCTCATGCAGTAACCCAGCCCTCCCTTTCCGCCCACACCAAGCAGCCCCCCAGACTCTGCGCCTGCGCGGAACGCCTGCTTCTCAAACCTCCACGGTATCTTCCGCTGTTGGCCTTAGATGAAGACGGCCTCCTTCTCGGGAAAACAAAGCCTTCAGGGTTCTCTTCCTCTTCCTGCCTGTTTCTACCCCCAAACCCACCCGACTCGGCCCCATCTGGTGCTCCTCCACCTTCCCTCCAGCAACATCTGAGAAAAGTCTATCACTCTGAAACCTCTACCCCCAACACTGCCAATGTGGCTGCTGCTCTCCCTCCTGGGGCACCCTCTGTGCTCAGGCCTGTCCCTGTCGCTTCTTCCGTGGCTCCGTAGATGCAAATGCCACTTGTGTCGGTGGCGTGCATCATCTAAGTGCTGGCCCCTGTTGTCCGTGGCCACCCACCCTGACACATATTGATAGGAATGTTTCATTTTCCACGAAGCCGGTCACCCAGATGCCACTCTCCTAAAGCATCCCAGGTCTCCAACCAGGAATTCAGGGATCACAGCTGCTTTCTTCCCCTTCCTCGCCTATGGGTCCTACCCTGTGCTCAGCTTCCCTGCCCACACCTGGTCATCCCAGCCATAGGCACCTCCCCTGACTGCACAGCCACCGAGTGTCCCCTCTCCCACCCCTCCCCATCCTGCCCCGCTCGGAGCCACAGTGACCCTAACACACAATGTGATGGTGCCGGGCCCTGCTTCACGTGGTCCCGACCTCCAAGGCCCTCTGTGTCTGTGTCCTCACCGACCCTGACGACCCCACCTTGCATGGTGGCACAGTGGCCGTCCTTCAGCAGCTCCTGCGGCCGAGTGGTTTTCGGCCTCTGACCCTGCCTGAATCCTCACCTCTACTCCCCACATCCCTAAGGTCTCAGCCCAGAAACTGAGCCTCCCCGGGGCGGCCTCCTGTGGTCCTTGGCACATGTCCTTCACAGCACTCGTTAGCCTGTGGTGACCTCGGAGCCCACTGCACCACCAGCTGCTGCCAAAGGGTGACTGAGACGCCACTTTTGCCTTCAAGGGGCACACAGGCCCCCAAATGCCCGTGAAGCGAGGAAGGCCGTGTCCAGCCATGGTACTCACATTCACACAGAGCTCGCTGGTACCGGCGGCCCCGGGTGTGCCTCAGCACGTGCTCTGGGGACTTATTGATGTGCCGCAGAGTGAGTCTGCAGAACAGCTGGTGCCTAGGGGACAGGGAAACCTCGATCGGGCGGACATTCACGCCGTGAGCGGCTCTGTACCACGGCTGCATCTTGGAATTATCCCGAGTCTGCGAGCAGAGGTCTCGGAGGGGGCCCAGCAGCAAGATTCCCCAAAGCTCCAGAAGCGATGTGCAGCCGGGGTGGAGAAGCACTGACCCAGACCAGCTGTGCCCTGCATGCTGGAACGCAGGCCCCGCCTGTCTCGGCGGCGGGCTCCCACACCAGGGGATGCGCGGGGAGACCGGGCCTGGAAGGCACGGGATGAACGGGGGCACCCGCCCTCGTCCTCTTCCCTTCAACCACCGTGGACCACGCTTGTTTCGCTACAGCAGAGTTCTCCTTAAATATGTGAACCTGACCGCGTTGGGAAGTTTGGGAAGTCCGAAGCGCAAGCCCTCCGGACCCTCTCTGAAGCCCACAAGCCCGGGTGACAAATCTCAGCCTTACAAACACCGAGCAGGCGCGGGGCGGGGGGGAGCCTCCCAGCCCACCGGGATGACACGTGGCCCATCCCGCACCGAGGTGGGCGCCGGGCCTCGAGGGGCGCGCGCCCAGCGGGGAGGGGTCGGGGCTCCCCGCAGCCGCCGACGCCGGGCTCGGACCCGCCCCACTCGGGCCCCCGCGTGCCCTGGCCCCCGCGCACGTACGGGTTCTTGGTGCTGGGCACGACGTGCGGCTCGAAGTCCGCGTAGTCGAAGGCCGGGGCGGCGCGGACCAGCCGCCGGTACTTCTTGCCGCGGGTGTAGAGCTGCAGCTCGGGCAGACGGCAGGGCAGCTCGTGGCCGGTGAGCGCGCATTTCACCTGCGGGCCGGAGGGCGGGCCAGGGGGTCAGGGGCGCCCGGGGGACACCGAGCGGGACCCGCCCCGACACCCGCCGCCCCGCGGACCTTGTGGGCGCCCGGCTCCAGCCGCAGACTCGGGTGCTCCCGCAGGAAAGCGCACACGTCGGCCGAAGGTTCGTCCATGGTCCCGCCGCTCGCGGGGCTGGAAGCCGGCTCCGCTCGCGCCGCGTGCGCTGGGGGGCGGGACTCGGCGGCGCCCCGGAAGCGGATGCTCCAGGCCCGGAAGTGCCGGCGGCCGACGGCGGCGGGCGATGGCGGCGGCCGTGCGGAGGCTGCTGCGGCGGGTGGCCGGGCCGGGGGCGCTGAGCGCGGCGCGGGGATGTGTCGGGTGGGCTGGGGGGCCCGTGCCCCGGCTTGAGCGCGCTCGGCAGCCGCCCCCGTCTTCTCAGGCCTCGCCCCGCGCGCTCAGGAGGAGCGTCCTTGCGGTCGCCCCGCGCCCAGGTGAGGACCCGCTCGGGTGTGCCCCGGGCGCCGGGGAACAGGGGCTCCCGCTCCCGCCCCGCGCTTTGCACCGAACTGCCCAGTTCCCAGCGCCTGACCGGGCCGAGGAGGGGCAGCCCAGGATCGAAAGCCAGGTGCCTGGGACGCGCGGCTTGCGGGGGGCGCGTGCACGTGCAGCGGGCTGGAACGCTGGGCGCGCGAGGAGGGGGCTTTGTGAACCCGCCCCAGGCCTGCGTTTTTGCCGTCCACAAGGCCCGTGATGCCCTGATTTGACGAGACGCTCGGACAGCCACAGTACATTTTTGTGTACGTTGCTCCAACTTTGCATTTATGAGCAGTGGAAAGCTGTTGGAAGAGCTCTTGGAGCCACTATCCCAACTTTATCCGGTTCTGCCTCTGCACGTGTGTAAAAGGCACGAGGTGTTTACCCAGGGCGAGGGTCGGTGGCAGAGCCAGGACTCAGCCCTAGGTCTTGTTCGGTCAGTAAACATCCATCCATAGGAGCAGGGCTGGACACAGGGCGCCACTCGTTGGCTGCTGGCCGCGCCTGCGGTCTGCCCACTCTCCAGCACTAGGAGCAGCGTCTCGGAGGAGTGGGCTGCTGACACCATGCCCGTGTGACCCTCCCAGGGTGGGCCTGGGGGCCGAGCAGGTGTGGCAGCTCTGCAGCCGAGGCACCTGCCACAAAAGCGCACGATGACTCCTTCCTCCGGTGGTTTCTGCTCCTCATTCCTGTGACTGCCTTTGGCCTGGGGACATGGCAGGTAAAGACTGGCTTCTAGCTCTGGTGGTTCTGAGCTCTTGACCTCGTCGCCATGCGCTTGCGTTTGTGCTGTGCCCACAGGTCCAACGTCGAACGTGGAAGCGGAAGCTGATAGCAGAGCTGGAGGGTAGGGTCGCAGCCGAGCCCATCCCCCTGCCGACAGAGTGAGTGTGGCTGCCCGCCTGGGACGGGTCTCCCTTGAGGTCAGCAGCAGGGCCTGCCTTCTGCTTGTAGTCCTGACCCTCAGATGGGAGCCCTCCAAATCACTCGTCCTTCTGGGCTTCCTGACCACCGTAGGGAAGCTGCCTGATGTACTTAGAAAAACATCTTTGATCCTGAGTTTTACCTTTTTTTCGGATGCGTTGCACCTGAGGGATCCCCACGGTGCTGATGGGCCCTTGTAGCGGTGATTCTGACCTGGTGGGTGAGGGCAGAGTGCGCCCTCACGTCGTGTCTTCACTTGAGAGCGTTATCTTGAAAAAGTGCCCTTAATGATCCTACCGCTTCTACCTCCTTGTTTTGAGGCACTGTCTTGGAGGGACAGATCCGTTTAGGGGAGGAAACCTGGGTGCCGTATTTATGGCGAGCGGAGTGTGGACTTCCTGCCAGACCTGGGTTGGCCTCAGCCTCCCTTCTCCCCACTCCCGTGTAGCCCCATGGAACTGAGAAACCTGGAGTACAGGCCAGTGAAGGTCAGAGGGCACTTTGACCACTCCAGGGAGCTGTATATGATGCCTCGGACCATGGTGGACCCAGCCCGAGAGGCCCAGGAGGCTGGCCGTCTCTCTTCCTCGCCCGAGAGTGGCGCCTACGTCATCACCCCCTTCCACTGCACTGACCTGGGGTGAGTGGGACGTGCAGCGATGCTGGGGGAGAACCAACACACCCAGAAAGCTTTAATTCTTTGAGTCTAGAATTTGTGCTTCCGACGCCGTTAAGCCAATGTGTTTCTTACTGAGTCGTTCCTCGTGTGGAGCTTCCCAGACAGGTGCGTGACGTCACCCACCCTGGACAAATCGTCTCGTGGCCGACACATTAAACGGTTACGGTGCAGTGTAAGCAGAGACTGGCAGGAGAATTCGAGGAAAAGGAAAGCCCCCCCCAGCTCTGCCTGGAGGGGGGATCAGGGAAGGGTTCCCAGGGGACTACTTGGGCCACCTGGATTTGGGAGGTGAGAAGAGCAATCTGAGGAGAGGAAACCACCTTGTCCAGCAAGGGCAGCATTGCCAAGATCAACTGAGCGACCTCCCAGCTCTAGGTCTGGGGGGGTCTCCCCACCACCCCAAGGGGTATTGGAGGCAGGTTCATAAGGCAGCTGCGGCAGTTCATGGGGGAAGTGGGTATCTGAACCCTGGCTGTGGGGGGCAGTCAGGGTGTGGATGGGGAGACGGGCTGTGGACCCTGGAGATCTGTCTTGAGTTGATGGTCCTGCCATTACGACTTGGGCAGGGGAGAGGCCTCTTCCCAGGCCCCGTCCTTGTTCTCACAGGGATGACCAGTGATCATCTTTGTTCCAAACTCCTGCCCCACCTCAAAGAGCCTTCTTCTGTTACCCCAGAATCACCATCCTGGTAAACAGAGGGTTTGTCCCCAAGAAGAAGGTGAACCCAGACACACGGCAGAGAGGCCAGGTGAGGGGCACGAGCCCTCCCCCACGCACAGGCTCCCCCGCAACCGCAGGCTCTGGAAGGCAATCTCGTGTTCCTTTCTAGATCGAGGGAGAAGTACACCTCGTTGGGATGGTGAGGCTGACGGAAACTCGGAAGCCCTTTGTCCCAGAGAACAATCCTGAAAGGAACCATTGGCATTACCGGGACCTGGAGGCCATGGCCAGGCTCACAGGCGCAGACCCCATCTTCATCGATGCAAACTTCCGTATGTCGTGAGCACGTAGCTTTTCTAAATACCTGCTTCTACCTTCCTCTTTGCCTGGATGCTTCCGTTTCTTTCTACTGCTTACATTTTAGCGTTGTGTGGGAGGAGCGCGGCTGTCTGGCACACACTAAGGAAAGGAGGCAACACGGGGCTGGTTACAGGTCAAAAAGAGGGCTCGCTGAACTTTGGCCTCACAAATGACAGCTCTCAAGAGCTCTGCAAGGCCCCACAGAGAGGGCCAAGAGGCTGTAGGGAGACAAAAAGCTGGCGGCATGGGCCGTGGACACTGAGCCCACTGTCTCTGCAGAGAGCACAGTCCCTGGGGGACCCATTGGAGGGCAGACCCGAGTTACTCTGCGGAATGAGCACATGCAGTACATCCTCACCTGGTAAGTCTGCGTCTCCAGTGGCTCCTGCCTCTTCCCCTTTCAAGCCCTGACTGTTTCCCTCTCCAACCCAAGGTATGGACTCTGTGCAGCTACATCCTACCTGTGGTTTAAGAAATTCGTTCGCCGGACCCCTGGTGTGTGAGATGAGCTCACGATGGCAGTGGCTGCGGGAATCAGGGAGTCCCTGATCTCCAAGCTTTGTTTCCATATGGGATCAGGTCCTGTGTAACAGCTAAATAAATAAAAGCTCTGGGCGCCTGGGTGGCTCAGTGGGTTAAAGCCTCTGCCTTCGGCTCAGGTCATGATCTCAGGGTCGTGGGCCCACATCCGGCTCTCTGCTCAGTGGGGAGCCTGCTTCCTCCTCTCTCTGCCTACTTGTGATCTCTCTCTGTCAAATAAAGAAATAGAATCTCCATGCTATACAGTCTGCCTGCCTTTCTACCTGTGCTAGCTAATAGCCAGTTCTAACACTCAAGTTTGGTACAAAAGATGACTGAGTGGTTGAAGCTACCCGGTCAGAACTACCCATGGGTCTCACATACCTCCCACCCAGTGCCCAATACAGACCCTGTGTCTGAAAACACTTGCCATTGTCCCAAACTGACAGTAAGACAGTCACACTGAAGCCCCAATGCCAATGGACACTGGCTGAAAGACAGCTTTTTATTACTTTTATGTACAGAAAACTTGACAGTGTCCACTCAGCCCAGCTTTGTGGCCAGTTCTTTAGCCTTTGCCTTTTCCAGCTTGGCAATGCGAGCCACAGACTTCGGACCCAGGACGTTGCCTCCCCAGTGGCGGCGGATCTGCAATGACAGGTTGGGGCGGCCCCCTTTAAGAGTCTCCCGCGATGTGAGCTCGCCCAGTCCCCCGTGGGGAGGCTCGACATAGCTGAGCCAGTGCTCTGTGTCCAGCTGGTGCTCACCTCATCGTATCTGTCATTGTAATTGGTCCTGATGGCTTCCACCAGCTTTGCCAGAGCGCCTTTGTCTTCCCTAAAGATGCAGGGAGGTGGGAAATGTGGGTCATCAGCTCCCAAAACAGGGACGAGCTCACGGTTAGCCCCGACCATAAGCCCTTTGCCTCAGTTATAGTATGACCACATGGCTTATTCAGGTGAAGAAATTCATAACCATCATTGGCAAAGTTTCAGATAAATTAGATAAATAGATGCCTTTAAACTATGACCTTTAATCTTTATGGTAAAATCCCGACGAATTAAATGGGGGGTGGCTGAACCCTACTGACTGCAGAAGTCGGGGGTGCCCTGCATACTTACGAGTTGACCTGTGTGAAGGCGACGGTGGTGCAGGTCTTCCTGTGGACCAGACGGCCCAGCCTGGCCTTACCCTTGATGATGCAGTAGGGAACCCCCATCTTACGACACAGGGCGGGCAGGAAAACCACCAGCTACAAGACAGCATTCACTCGAGTGTATTTTGACCAAAAGCAGGAATGTAAAAGCTGACCCAGCAATTGCTCAGAGTTAAAAAGCTCACACGCTTGCACGTCAAGATTTAATTCCGCGAGAAAGCCACATCATTGCGGCGGCTACCCACTGGATCCCGTCAGTACCGTCCTCGGGGAAAAGCCGTCTTCCTACTCGGGCCTGACGGGCCAGACTCCAGGCAGCTTCACCCGCCCCAGCACTGCCGTCCAGACCCAATTCAGCCTAAGGACTGACGTTTAGAAGCAAGTGAGGCCTACCTCGATGGGGTCGACGTCATGCGCAATCACCACCAGCTGAGCCTTCTTGTTTTCCACCAAGGTGGTGACGGTGTTCACCCCTAGGACACACAACCCGTTTGTGAGCAGTCCACGGGGGCCGCTCGGTTCACAAGCGCAGCTCTACTCCGGGCCCAGCTGCGACTCAGGGTTAAAAAGCTCGGTTTTACTCTTCACGGTGATTCCAGGTGAAGAAAGGTTCGCATCATCGCCAGCAGCCTGCCCCACTGCTCACCCGCTGCGAGGGGCCCACTCACCAGCTCGAAGGACGGGCGGCCTCTTCGTGGGGACGTCCCCTTTGCCCGCAGCCTTCTTCTCAGCCCGGGCCAGCAGTCTCTGCTTCTTCTCTTGCTTCGTCTCTGGTCTGTACTTGTGGGCCAGCTTAAGCAGCTGAGTTGCTGCAAGAACCGTCAGGTCAGGCTCGTGCACCCCGACAGAACGCTAGCTCTGGCCTGACGGTTGCCCACCAAATGTCCTGCCGCATCCGTGACCTCTTTGGCCAGGCCACCCTCACGTGCCGAGAACTAAACAACGTGTCTTCAGCTTCGGGGACCCACCGCCCCTCAAGACCCCGGGTGTCGCACGGTCAGAGTACGGTCGGCAGGGTCCCCTGGCCCCTCACCTGTCTGCCGGTCCAAGGCCTGGGTGAACTGGTTAATCGCAGGCGGCACCTTGAGACGCTTGTAGAGAATCGCCCGCTGCCGCTGCAGCCGAATGTAGCGGGGCCATTTGACGAAGCGGGTGAGGTCCCTCTTGGGCTGAATGTCCTGTCCTGGGGAGTCCCGGGGATCAGCGTGAGCGAGGCCCACCTCCCCCCAGGCATGTCTGGTGAGGGCCGCGTGGCCGCGTGCATCAGCGATCTTGGTGGTTTCAGGCGTCATCACCGTGGCTCAGATAGCAAATATTCTCTCACATCATCTGCACACCCACACGGCCCCCGCCTCCCCCGGGCGGCCACACCCGCAAGGACGCCCCAGGAAGCCCCACACAGACACGGTCGCGCCCCGTCTTACCCACCGATGCCAAAATTCTTGGGCCTCTTCTCGAACAGAGGGTTGACCACCTTCTTGGCCTCCTGCTTCTTCACGACAGCAGGGGCCGGGGCCACCTTCTTCCCCTTCGCCTTCTTCCCTTTCGGCTGCGCGAGAAGGAACCCCGTGAGACCGGGTCCTCCCGTCCCCGCCGCCGGCGACCCCAGGGCTCAGGAGCCGAATGCCCCCAACACCCCCTGCACGAGCCCCGGAGGCCGCCCCGTCCCGGAACTGCGCGCCCGTAGAGCCCGGCGTACGGCGGGCGCAGAACCCCTCACCCTCGGCCCCCGGGGCACCCTCCAGCGCGCGGCACACCCTCGGCCCCCGCGCTCCGAGCCCCGCACTGCGGCGCTGCGCTCCCCGCCCGGGCCCTCCTCCCCGCACTCCCGGGCGCAGCTGCCAGGATTGCACCCAATCTCGTGCCTCCCTCCCAGGCCTCCCGGGGCTGTCCCAGCGCGGGACGGTAGAGAGACCCCCGCACGGCCCCGTCCCGAAGAGGATGGCAACGGATAGAAGCCGGAACCAGAGCCGACACAACGAACAGCCACACCACCCACCATCTTGGGTTGCTAAAGAAGAGAGAAAGAAAAGGGAACTCTGGGTAATATGTAGGCAATCTCGAAGATCGCGAGAACTGGCGCCTGCGCGGGATTTCGGATTTAAAGGGACAGGACGGCTCTCGCCGGCTGCGGTTGGGGGCGGTGCCTCAGCGCGGCGGCCGCGGCGGGTCGGAACCTGCCACGAGGAGCCAGGCCTTCCGGGGAGGGGCTCGCGCTCGTCTGCAGCCGGTCCCGCCGCTGCACCCAGCCGGGTCGCCCCGGGCACTCCGGACCAGGTTCGGGCGTCCGGGCGGAGTCGCCGTCTTTGCTCAGGTGTGACCCCCCACCCCGCCCCCGCTACCAGGTGGCTCCGGGGCCCCGTGTTCGGCCGATTGTCGGCGCGCAGGCCCCGGCCCAGTCTCTGCGGAGCGCGCAGCCGCGAGGCGCCCGGCGCGGGGAGGGGCGGGCACAGCGCCTAGTGAGCCGGCTGTGGGCGCGGCGGCCTCCGGGGGCCTCGGCCCGGAGCGGAATCCGAGGGACGCCTCGGCCGGGCGGCGGGGCGCGGCGCTGTCCGGTCGGACCCGAGAGCCCGCCGAGCGCCTGTGTGCCGGCCGTCGCCCCGCGCTGTTTGACCGGAGGGTGTCCCGGGATCGCGGCTCTGCGGAGCTGGGGGCGTGCAGGGTGGGCGGCAGCGGGCGGCTCGGCTCACGCCGGACTCTGGCTCCCAGGTGCCGCCGCCGCGCCGCCCGAGGCCCCGCCATGGCCCAGCAGAGAGCCCTGCCGCAGAGCAAGGAGACGCTGTTGCAGTCTTACAACAAGCGGCTCAAGGACGACGTCAAGTCCATCATGGACAACTTCACCGAGATCATCAAGACTGCCAAGGTGGGGGCGGGCCGGCCGGCTGCCGCCCCAGTGAGACCGCGGGAAGGGGATGGGTCTAGGTTGTGGCCCATGAACCGAGTGAGACGCCTGCTGCGGGCGGGTGTTGCAGTAGTGGGGGTCTGCTTTTGTGGAGTGGGTGCTCCCTGAGGACCAAGCAGCGAAACTCAGGCTAGGCCTTTGTCTGCAGGGGCGCGGGGAGTAGCGAACAGGTCAGCCAGCTGGTTAAGGGCCCTGGTGAGATGGCCAGGATTATGCGGCTAGCGTCAATTAACCAGCAGCGTGGGTCGGGATGGGGGCTGGACTTCTCTGTGCCTCCGTTTCCCCTGCATCCTAGGGCCCTTTTGGTGATTGGGTGACTGTATAAAGCAATTGCCACAGGCCTGACGCGGGTCCAGACGTGGCCGCTGTTGGGCGGGAGCGCAGTCCGGGAGAAAAGCTGGGGAAGGCCCTCTGGGTGGGTAGAACAGGGTGTCAGGATCAGGTCTGGCAGGCCTGCTGGGGTGGGTCAGGTGGGGGTGGATCCTGAGGCTCCTGCAGACCTCGGAAGGCTGGTTAGAGCTGTGTGTAGCGTGCGTCACTGCGTGTCCCGCCAAGCCGGGAGTGCTCGTGTCGTAGCTCATTTAACCTTCGCAAGAGCTCTGTGGGGCAGGTACTGTTGTCCCCTTCATTTTAGTGGCACAAACTAAGTCCCAGAAGACTCAGTAATTCGCCAAGTTCATTTTGTTCATAGCTGGCAGAACCAGGATTTGAACCCAAGAATCCAGCTCACGTTAGGGCACCATGCCCCCAGCCCGGGCCTGGTAAGCTCCCCCCTGTGAAAGCCCTGTCCACATGGATGGGCGGGAGCCGTGTGCAGCCTGCACATGGGACAGACCCGACAGCACTCCTGGTTCCTCCATTCACTGTCGACACCTAGGGTGTGCTCTCTGAGCTGTCCCCGCGTCGGCTTTGCCCAGCTGTAAACCCAGGATGGCGGTCCAGGCTTCAGTGAGAATCCCACAGGAACGGTGGTTAAGCCCTTGCTGTGGCGCCCGGCAGCCTGGAAAGTGCTCCGCAAACAGTAACTCAAAAGACACGCGATGTGCCTTTATGCCTTAGCAGCTCCGTTTACTGAGCGCCTGAGCCCCTGACCCCATTTTGAACCAAATGGGGCTCCACAGCCCAACTTGACCTAGACCTCCCTGCAGGTGGCACAGTGGTCTGGGTCCACGGGCATCCATTTTCCCAATGAAAGTGCCCACGAGCTCGATAGAACAGGAGGGCGTGAGGCCGAATGCCGGCCAAGGTCTGGTGGGCAGTGCCGGGCGGTGAAGGCAGAGTGCTCGGCAGGCAGGAGGCAGCGGGGGTAGGTGTCCTGCAGCAGGTCATTTACCTGTGGCATGGGGACCTGCCAATTTGGGGCTTTTTTTTCTCTGCCCTCTAGATCGAGGACGAGACGCAAGTGTCGAGGGCCACTCAGGGCGAGCAGGACAACTACGAGATGCATGTTCGAGCTGCCAACATTGTGAGTGACTAGGTGGGAGGGGCAGGGCCTGGGCTGCGGGAGTCTTGTGGTCCCACCTGTGGGGGAGGGGAGGCCGTCTGGCAGCTGTGCAAGGGGCGGCAGGTGGCCGGCACATCCATCCGGGAGAGCACTGTGCGGCGGTTAGAGGGGGGTCCGTCCTTTCTTGCCACGGACGACAAAGCTCCCAGAGAATTGTCACGAGAGCAAAAGCAAATTGCCGAACCAACCAACACGTGCGTCTTAATCCCTTCTTATGTCACAGAACAAGCACATGAGCCTAATATTTGCATAGATGTGTGCCCATAGGGGCAAGTGCATAGGAAATGCCAGCAGGCCTGCTCGCTGCCCCCGAGGAGGTGCCGGGGCAGGCGTCACGCGGGACGGTAGCTTATCTGTGGGGCTCGAGGCTTTGAGAAGCATAACCCGTGGAAAGGGAGGTCGGCATCCCTCCAGCAACAGCCAGCTGATGGGGGGCCTGGGAAGCTGCGGGCTCCTGCGTTGAAAGCACGTCCTGAAGTCAGGGTGGGAGCCCTGGACCTGTCCTCCCGTGGCTTCCTTTGAGTTCTCTCACTTTGACGGCGACGGTCAGTGCTGTAGGGAAACGGCGGCCACGGCTCGCCCAGCGTCAGGCACATGGCGGCAGGGCCGCTGCGCCTTCCTCACCACGCGTGCCCTGGTTCTGATGGCCGCAGGTCCGAGCCGGTGAGTCCCTGATGAAGCTGGTGTCTGACCTCAAGCAGTTCCTCATCCTCAATGACTTCCCGTCCGTGAACGAGGCCATCGACCAGCGCAACCAGCAGCTGCGAACCCTGCAGGAGGAGTGCGACCGGAAGCTCATCGCCCTGCGGGACGAGATCTCCATCGACCTGTACGAGCTAGAGGAGGAGTATTACTCGTCCAGGTACCGATAGGGCTGGACCCTGCGCAGAGCACAGCTGGGGGCCCCGGCCCGGCCTGCAGCCCGGAGGCCCCGGGTTTCCAAACCCTCCCCGGTCTTGGCAGCACAGACGCGCGCCTGGGTTTCAGAGCAGAGCTTGCGGTCAGAGCAATCGATGGACGATGTACGCCGCCCGCCAGGCCCCGGGCAGCAGGATGAAAATCACAGAACTTCAGGGGTTGGGTGGACCAAGCCCCAGAGGGGAGGGCAGAGCCAGCATTCCTGCTGGGGCTGCCGACTGCCTCACTCTGGGCCTGCGTGCTTCTCTTCACTGTTTAAGCGTTCCCACCAGACCTGGGCTCGCTTCTCGCGGCAGCCCAGGCTCGTGCCCAGGATGCCAGTGCTTGCCTAGGCATTTCGTTCTGTGTGGGCATCCCTGAACCTTCAGTGTGTGCGTCAGGGTCCATTGGGGCGGGGCGGGGCTGGGGAAGAGGAAGGAACCCGAGCAGAGGATGGCCTTGAAAGCTAGGCCTGGGGTGTCCGGTGCACCGAGTTCCTGCCCTGCTCAGCCTGCCTCACAGACTAGAGCCTGTCTACACGTTAGGCCCATGCTGGGCCCCAGGGACACGAGAGCGGGCGAGGCCTGTCACCCCGGCTCACACGCACCACTTGGAATCCTGAGACCTGAGTCGTTTGAGCATGAGGGTCCGGAGAGAGTCCAGCTGTCATATATATACACGGGGGGAAACTGAGGACTGAGGCTCAGAAAGTCAGGTCTCCGTTCAGGCAGAGCAGTGCTCTCATGTCCTTCCCGTGGTGGCTTTCAGATCCTTTCTGCCCCATGGAGGCTATGCTGTGGCCACACGTGCCCAGAGCCAGCATGGTCTGGACTCAGTGCTGGCCTTCACTGCTCCTGGCCATCTTGGCCTCTATAAGGCACAGTGCCACTGTCCAGCTGGAGCGGCTCTAGACTTTTCCAGAGAGTTCCGGGGCCACCTCTGGTCCCTGGTACGCATTGGCCCAGCTGACATGTGAGCACCTCATACACACCAGGCCTTCAGAGGAGGGTCCAGAGTGGGTCCCTGGGGTGGGGGTGCCGTCTCTGTCTCAGACCACGCCAGGGACATGGTTCACGGCCCCGCAAATTTTACAGAATCTATCCACGTCCCTGTGTTTGTTTCCTGCTGCCCCCAGGGCCCAGCTTGTGGACTGAGTGGTTGCGGGACAGGAGTTTATTCCTGCGTCTCCACACTGAAGGCCGGGTCGTGGCGCTGGGAAGGGAGCTGCCCGGTCACTTTGACCTGAGTGCCAGCCTCCCCACGTCCTGCCCTGCCAGGCTCTGGTTCACCCGGGGGCTTCCTTGCTGTCCCTAGTGCCTGGGGAGGCTTACTTGTGTCAGGCCAGGGCTCCGTTGGCTGTGTGCCCCTCCCGGCAAGCCCCCCGCACAAGTTGCCGTACCCTCCACGCCTGTGTCCACGCTCACCTGCTCTCTGCTCACGACTCGCTCTTTCTCTGCCTCTCGTCCTCTGCTCTCCTTGGGATGCCACTCCGTGCCCAAACTGCTGAAGGCAGGAGCCAGGGAGGGAGTGAGGCTGGGGTCAGATAGGTGTGAGAGCTCCGGGCTCTGGTCCCCCTGGACCCCTTAGCTGCATCCCCAGCCAGGTCTCGCTGTGCAGGTAGTTCAGGGGGCCCAAGGGCCTCGGCCCTGCCTCTGTCACCCATTCAAGCAGAGCCCCCAGAAACAAAGCGTAGCGACTGTGGCGAGACCACAGCGAGCTCCGGAGGCTCATTTCTGGGGCAGCTGGACCCGGGATGGGAGGCGGCGGCACGGGCTGGCTCAGCCTTGTGGCCAGTCAGTTGGGAAATACGCTCGGTTAGCCAGTGGGAGGGTCGCGTAGCCTGCCCGTGGCTGGCCCTGGAAGGCCCCCCTGGAGGATTCCGGACTGGGCCCCAAAACCAGGGCAGCCCCCACGTGCTCCCCGTAGCCAGGCCTGCCTGGAGAGGGGCCAGCACGGAGGAGGGGAAAGGCCGGTTTGGGGTGTGCTCTGTGTTTTCTTAACTCTGCTTCTGTCTTGCTTCCCTGCCTCTGCACCCCGCCCCGGCTTCCATCCGTCTCTGCCTGCTCCTGTCTCTCCCTGGGTTTCTGGTGGTGGAAAAGCTCAAGTCTTTGCGAAGCTAATGACCTGCCTTTGTGCGAAGCGTACTGGAGGCTGGACCTCGACACAGACTCTGCTGATGGCCTCTCGGCCCCTGTGCTGGCATCCCCGGAGCCCAGCGCTGGCCCCCTGCAGGCTGCGGCCCCTGCCCATCCCCATGCCAGTGGCCCCGGCCCCACGGAGCACACCTGAGTCTCCCAGGGCTCCACTCCCTTCACCCCAGGTTCTTAGGAAGTCTGGTGTTCTCTGGGCTCGCCACAGCTTTGCTATTAGCCTTGCTTCCTGATGGGGAGCTGCGGCGGCCTCCTTGGGAACTTTAGCCCAGGCTCAGCCACACCCCACTCCCTGCCAAGGGTTGGGGAAAAGTAGTTCCCCCAACCGTTTCCAAAGTGGCCCACCTCCCTCCGAGTGGTCACCTCTGTTCACAGCCCTCCCGGCCTGCTATTTCAGAGCTGCGCGGTCATGCTCAGAATGGACGGTATTGGCCAAGTCCAGGCTCCCCCTCTCAGGCAGGCCTCGTGTGCAGAGCCACACCTGCTTTGTCCTGAGGGTCCCTGCGCTAGCTGACTGTCCCCACAGGGCTGTGGCAGGGAGAGACGGAGAGAGAATGCCCGCTCTTGCGGAAGCCAGGACCAGGACCTCCCTAATTCTGCCATATGCATTCTGATAGTTCTGTAGTAAGACAGTTGAATAAAAACAGCACTACCCTTTTGCATTGGTTGGCTCTCTCTTGCAGGTCGTGACCCACTGTGGGACGACCTTTAGTTTCCCAGTGGCTGTTGGGAAAGGAGCCCCGAGGCTCTGCTTGGATAGTCTCGGGCTTGGGCAGGGACTAGGTCAGCTTGGGGCCGTGGCTGTGTTGACATTACTGGCATTGTCTGGGTCCTAGAAAGTCCTTACTATTTGGTGATTGAAGAGCCACTGTCATCACTGCACATCATGAAGCCCAGGTGCCTGTATTTCTGGTGCCTCCCCTCCCTGCACCGAGTCAGTGCTGTGGCCCTCTGCAGTACTGGGAGGAGTGGCCGCGGGCTCAGAAGGGGCTGAAGTGTTGTGTGTGCAGTCACTGAGCTGGGAAATGAAGCAGCAGAAATCAGGGCTCAACCACAGGGGATGCTGGGCCTGGTGCGTTGGTGCGAGGCTCAGCTGGGCGGCGGGGAGGTCAGACCGGAACTTCAACCGTGGGCCCTGTCACCAGTATGCCTTATCTCATGAGGGAGACATCAGCCAGTATGTGGGGGTGGTGACAGCCCACACTGTCTCAAAGACAGGGAGAGACACAAGCTGAATTATGCCGGGTCCCAGAGAGACACCCCCCCATAACCGAGTAGAGGCACCACACAGATGGGAGCATGGGGCCTAGCCCTGGCTCTGGTCCTGGTTTTCTGAGCTGGCCTCAGTTGTTTTCCTATAGAGAAACTAGGTGATAATCTCTTCCCAAAACACCTTAAGTGCAGAAAGAACAGATAAAAAAGGGATTACAACCACTAGAAGCCCGTGTGGGGAAGAGGCTGGAAGGAGTGGCCCAGACCTGTTGGGGGGTGGAGTCTTCCAAACCCCAGAGCAGCAGGATCTCTGCACCACGGGTGCTGTGCTCTCTCCCCTCCTAAAGTGAGGCAGCTCCCTGCGGCACCTCCTCTCTAGCCTGGGCCCCTGGCAGCGGAACTCATTTGAGAGATGGCTGTCGGCTACTCCCCCTGGAGCCTACTTATGGCAGGTTTTGTCTCGGCGCCCCGGGCCACTCTGGGTGGTTCTCGGTCATAGCACCTCTGTATCCCAAGTGTTTTATTCTGAGACTGTTCAAACCCCTGGCGAAGGCATAAAACTCCCATAAAGAACACCGACGCAGACGCTTTTCTGGATTCACCTTCTGTACCTTTACTTGTGCTCTTGTTTATAAAAACCCCACGACCGCCAGCTGCAGCGGTCTCACCTCTAAATACCTGCCGACTACCTCTCTGAGAAAACCGATGCCCTCCGCGGCCATGGCCAGCATCAGGTCCAACCAAACAATCCGTCCGTGACGTCATCTAGGATCGTGACACATTCTAACTTCCCCTGCTGTTCTCTAAATGCTTTTTTATACTTGTTTTTATTTTGTATTGCATTTACTATTTCTTCTAGTCTTTCAAAACCTAGAACAGGCTTGGGGGGGTCTGGAGTGCATCAAGTACAGTTCGGGATACGCTGTTTATTTATTTAAAAAAGATTTATCCATTTTAGAGAGTGCACGAGCAAGGGGAGGGGCAGAGAGAGAGAGAGAAAGGCGGTGGGGGGAGAGGAAGCGGGCACCCACAGCCACCCAGCCTACCGAGCCCCTCCCCCCCACCCCCGGGGTATACTTTTAAGGGACAGCCAACAGAATTTGCTCAAGGACGGGATGTGGGGATTGAGAGGAGGCAGGTGGCTTCAAGGTCTGACCTACGTGCCTCGAAGCCTGGAGTGGCCTTAACAGAGAGAAGGAAGGCAGTGGGGGGAGGCAGGGTTCTGTGCATATGCATGGAGATGTGTCTCAGATGTCCAAACGTGGGCCTGGAGTTCAGGGGCGTCATCAGCGCCCAGTCAGGAGCCCTGAGGAGGGTCACTGTGCAGTCGAGTTGACAGCAAAGGCGCGGCCCAGAAAGGAGAGAAGAGGTGGGGAGGAAGAAGGCTTGTCACCTGGGGTTCCCGAAGTCACGGGAGGACAGGATTTCAGGGAGGAGGTAGGATCGCTGGTTAAACCCTCCAGACAGCTCTCACAGAAACGACAACTTAAAATTAAGGCCCATAAATCTAGATTTGCACTCGGAACTCAACTTTCTTTGCCCTGCTCTGTGGCAACCCTACTGGCATCCTTCGCCCCCCGGTCCAGCAAAGACCTCGGGAAAGCCTCAGAGACCTCCCTGGAGATGGTGACAGAGGACAGAGAACCCTAGGCTCGCGGTGTGGACTGGAGGTCCCACTGAAAGAGGGCCCTGTAAGGACCTATTTAGATGTCCAAGCTGCCACCTTGTTTACTCAGAAAACCAGCTCTAGGAAATATGGGCAAACAGCCCCTGGAAAACAAAGGCAAGCCAGATTGGGGGAGAAGCCCAATCAGTTAACTCCCTTAACCTCCTGGCCAGTCCCTGGTACTTAGGACCGGGTGGGAAGCCCAAATACCCCTAAACCTCCCAGGCAAGCTACGTGGAGCTGGGGGGGGGGCTGCTCTCTCTTTAGAGATGACCTTGGCCTGGCCAGTGAAATTGATGCTTGGTAGGAAATAAAGCTTTGCTTGACCTTCACTTTTGTATCAGCCTAGTTCCTTTGACCACCGACCCTAATAGGCCTATGACCCCCGACTGCCGGGAGCCAATCCCAGCAACAGTGTGGGCTCCAGGAGGTGGTGACGGAGTCGGTGGTATGAGGAGACTGGACTCAGAGTGGTGTGGGGCTCTCCTGAAAACAATGTTCCCAGGGCTCTTTATTTATAGCATGGCGTTACATATTTTTCCAGATGGAAACTATAGGATCAGAGTTTAAGTGATAGTTCGATCGTTCATTAATCTCGAGTGACAACAGTGTCCTTGAAGGTCCACACAACAAAACAGATGTGCCTTGTTATATCCTAATCTATGGAACAGGCAGATAAGCGGCCCTGTAAATCACGATTACATTAGAGTGTCTTACCTCCCGCAGCACAGGGAGGCGAATGAATGGTCCTGCAGACAGGAGGCGGCAAAGTCTAAACTACTTATGTTAATAATGGTTATACTAAGTTTTAGAATAAGTATGTTGTGCAGCTACAAACCTATAACTATTGTGCTTCAGAGTATGAGGACTGGCATAAGAGAATTTAAAACTAAGAACAAAAGAAAGCATTGGGCGCCTGGGGGGCTCAGTGGGTTAAAGCCTCTGCCTTCAGCTCAGGTCATGATCTCAGGGTCCTGGGATCGAGGTCTGCATCGGGCTCTCTGCTCGGCGGGGAGCCTGCTTCCTCCTCTCTCCCTGCCTGCATCTCTGCCTACTTGTGATGTCTGTCAAATAAATAAATACAATCTTAAAAAAAAAGAAAAAAAGCATTAACTTGATTATAAGTGAAATAAGAAATAGTGTCGGGGCGCCTGGGTGGCTCAGTTGGTTAAGCGACTGCCTTCGGCTCAGGTCATGATCCCGGAGACCCGGGATCGAGTCCCACATCGGGCTCCCTGCTCTGCGGGAAGCCTGCTTCACCCTCTCTCACTCCCCCTGCTTGTGTTCCCTCTCTGGCTGTGTTTCTCTCTGTCAAATAAATAAAATCTTTAAAAGAAAAAAAGAAATAGTGTCAAAGAAATCATAGTAGTTAAACAGACAAGGAAGAACGGAAACAAATTTTTGGTGTTGACGCAACTTTGCAGCGCTCCCTCATTTTGAGGGAGGATCCTGGCACTCCATGCCTTGCAGAGGGAACCCATATGAGCGATCAGCTGCAGGTCTGCGGCACCGACCCCATGTCCCCGTCCCTCAGGGCGTCTGGCTTTGATGGTTAGAACTCACAGTGCCAGAAAGAACGTGCTTAAGGCTCGGTGAGTGTGCTGTTTAGAAATAGACTGTGCACACTGAAAATCGGGGGGGGGGGGATGAAGCCATCCTCTCCTCAAAATGGCACCCTATGACAGAGATCAGGGGTACAACGTTAAGTCCTTAGTGCTTCCAATATAACTTATCAGAAGCCTTTTCAAACAGCTTTGGAGGCTGTAGTTTATACATCCAAGCCCCAGGGCCCCGCTTCCCTACTCGGCCCGAGGCAGCCCTCAAAGGGCTCTGCTGGGGTCAGAGCCTGTCGCTGCCGTGAGCTGAGGAGCCAGGCGCATTCCTCCGGTTCGCTTTCGTTCGCTTACGGTATTTTGGAGGGAGAAGCAGAACCGCGCTGAGCAGGGAGCCCCACCCGCGGCTCGATCCCAGGACCCCGGGGTCACGACCCGAGCGGCAGGCAGATACTCAACCGACTGCCCCCGCCGCGTGAGCTCCGAAGGGAGGAGCCTCGTTGTAAGTCCTCGGGACTGCCCCGCGGGTCTTCCCGGGCGCCCAGCAGCCCGGCTCCCGACCGTCTCCTGAGCCCTCCCCGTTACCCGACCCGGCGCCACCGAACGCAGACTTGCCGAGGGCACCGGTGCGTCGTTTCCTCCAGCGCTTGGGGCACGGCCCGCACAGGGCGTCTGAGCGGAGGCGCCCTCGCCCGGTTCCGCTGGGGATTCGAGTGCCCAGAGCGCTGGGCCGCGGCCGCTCGGTCCCGCCGCCCCCAGGGGCTGAGAGCCTACGGACTAGGCGGCAACATGTGGGGGCCGGGCTGCAGAGGCGCTCGTAGCGGCCCCTTTCCAGTTCCCGCCCAGGGCCCACAATGCTTTGCGCCCCCCCCCCCCCGCGCACCTCTTCCCGCAGGGGCCAGGCCTGGCGAATCGAGCGCCGCGCGCTGGCAGCTCGGCGCTCGGCCTGCGGCGCCTGCGCACCGCGCGGTTTCCGGCGTGGGTGGTGCGGCCGGAGCTGCGGGAGTGGTGACGGTGGCGTGGTAGCCGGGGACGTTTTGAGCCACCCGAGGAGGGCCGCGGAGGCTGCGGCCATGGCTTCTCTGCTGGCCAAGGACGCCTACCTGCAGGGCCTGGCCCGGAAAATCTGCCAGCCCAGCCCGGAGCCGCAGAAGCGCAAGTCCGGTAACGCGGCGCCCAGGGTCGGGGCTGGGAGCGCTCGGTGGCGGAAGGTGGGGGTGCTGCACCGCGGGGGCCGCACCGCCCGCCCCTTCCCGCGCTGTACCCCGTGGCCTTCGGCTGGCTTAGACGCGTAGATGCGGGAAACAAGCCTGTAAGATTCTAGGAAGGCAGACGCGGGGTGGTTAAAGTTGCCGCTGTCTCCCCGCCTGTTGTGTACATCAGCCTGGGGGTTCCGGGGATCCAGCTACATCTGCTCACCCCGCGGACAACTCTTGCGGGGCTCGGAAGACGTGACCCGCTAGAGTGGGCAGTGTAGGGAGAAGGAGGGACCCGGGATGCCTCCCGGCAGTGAAGGTTTACGGGGCAGGGATGCCTGGGAGCTCGGTACACAAGCAGGTGAAACAGGCCGGCCTGCGGGGAGTGCTGCCTGGGCCGGGAGGAGGGGAGAGTGGCGGGGGCTGGCAGGAAGCTGGAGAAGAAACGACCTTTTATTTTTACGCAAAGCAAACGTGTTCAGTATACAAAGTCAAAAAATTAAGTGACTTTTGGCGCGCCCGGATGGCTCAGTTGGTTTAGCGTCTGCCTTCAGCCCAGGTCATGATCTCGGGTCCAGGGATCCAGTCCTACATCAGGCTCCTTGCTCAGTGGGGAGCCTGCTTCTCCCTCTGCCTCTCCCCACTGGTCATGCCTGCTCACTCTCTCTCTCAAATATATAAAATCTAAAAAAGTAAAATGGCTGAAAAGGTAATTTTGTAAAAACTGAGTTTTTTTAGCAGTGGGTTATAGTCTTTTTAAGTCTTTTATGAGCTTAGCTTATGTATTAAAACAGTCTACTTCGTGTAGTCATTTTATGCACATAAATGTGAATCTTGATTTGTTAAAATGAAACTTGCGTCAGCTCTCTCTTTTTTTTTGTAAGATTTTATTTTTTCATCTGAAAGAGAGTGTGCATACAAGGCGGGGTGGGGCAGAGGAAAATGGAGATGCAGACTCCCCGTGGAGCAGGAAGCCAGACATGCTCTGATCCCAGAACTCCAAGATGCTGACTGCTGGCTCGAGCCGAAATGCAGATGCTCAACCAACTGAGCCACCCAAGTGCCCCGAGTCATTGTTTTTGATGGCTACACAGCACATTGTCACGTCGCAGTGCCTTAACTTGCCCTTGGAGATGGGTATTTAGGTTTTGCTGGTTTTTCCCTTAGACAACATAGCAATGCATGTGTCTGAGGTCATATCTTTTTGTATATCCAGAAAGGATTCTCACAAGCAGACTGCTGGGTCGAGTGTGGATGTTTTTCAGGGTTTTGAGATGTGTGGCCGGTTTGCTTTCTAGGGTTTGTGGGCCTGAGCTCTGCAGATAAGGGTGGGTCCTCCTTCCTGATTCCCTCTCAGCCTCCCTTTGGGATTAAAGGTTTTGCAAGACTTTTCCTGCCAGTTGAATGGGTCCCAAAAGTTGGGACCGCAGCCCTTTTATATCTTGTGTTTCAGCCAGCAAAACTCCAGGCTCAGAAGCTGCTGGACTCCCAAAAAAGAAGAGGAGGAAAGCACAGAAAAAGTCGCGGGAGCAGGGGAAGGCTGTGGAGCTGAAGACCCAGGCTCCAGGGGGAAAGTCTCCAGCACCTTCCAGGGCCACAAAGCCAGCAGTACCTGAGGAGGGAGAGGCCTTCCCCTCCACAGGATCCCCAGCAGATGGGAGTGTGGAGCAGGGCCCCCTGAGATCAGGTGAAAATGTGGTCCTCTGTGGTCCTAAGAAAATGTGCTGCTGGGCACACTGGAGTAGCTTGAGTTTTTGTGGAGTGAGCTTTCAGGGGACAGATCCCAGGGGCTCTGTGGGTGCATGAGACCCCTCGAAGTACATGGTGGTCTGGTGAGGGGCAAGGTCATGTCCCTCTGAGGACCGGAGCAGCCGGCCCTGCAGAGCCTCATCTGCCCGCGCGTGTCTAAGCGGGCCGTCACGAGAGCCGACCTGTGAAGAGACAGAGGGAAACCCAGGCTGCAGAAGTTGGAAGAAGTGAGAGGTCGGTTTGGCTGAACCTGTCAGAAGTGTTTTGTCACGTCACACAGGGGCGTTCTCTTCTGGAGGACATCCTGGGGGCCGGTCCAGCCTGAAGAGGTGGAGAATTGACCAGAACTGCCCCGCAGCTGGATGAGCTCTGGCCGTGGTTGTGGGGGAGCAGTGTGTGGAGGCTCAGGCTCTGAAACCGGGCCTTGGGACAGCGGACGGGATGGTTAGGGAGGGGATTTCTTCTCAGTTCTCCGCCTCCTTCCTTGCAGATACTCTGGTCACAGAGCCCGACTCTCTGTTTGCCCTGGATGTTGTGCGGCAGCGGCTACATGAGAAAATGCGGGAGGCCCGGGGTGAGGTGAGCGGGGCGGCCGCTGGGGTGCGGGGAGCGGTGTGTACCACGCTGGGTCCCTGCTGTGCCTGGAGGGGAAGGTGCCTCAGTGCTTCCTGTGGGGTTGCCCCCCAGCTCTGCTAGCCTTGTGGGGCTGACGGGAGGTACCTCAGCTGCTGTTCCCGCCCCTGCAGTGGGTGCTGCCGGGGTCTTGGTAGCATCTCTCAGCAAGAGATCAGGTGGGGTTTGTGGCATCTCAGGGAGCCTCTGTTCCTAAGGCCACTTGCCTCGTACGGTCTGTGCTGGGCTGCAGATTCCTTGTGCCCTCGAGAGAGGCTCAGTCTCCTCTCTCTGGGAAACTGCCTTTGCTGAACACCACACCAGTGAGCACTTTTCTGTTCCCCGAAGTGTCCTGACGGCCCTATGAGGTGGGCGAGGGCCTGAGATGCGGTGATCTCCACGGGAGCACTGGACCCGAACCAGCCTGGGCTCTTTCTGCTAGCAGTGTAGCCTTCTCACTGTGCCTCCATCTGCCTTTTCCTGGGGACATGCCCTGGGTCTCTGGCTGTGTGCGGTCGGTCCCCTAGCTTCTTTCTGCATCTGCCCTGGGGCAAGCCCACGGATTATTCCTAAGGAGTGGTCCAAGCTCCAGGCCTGGTCCTCCTGCACTGGGTGAGCCCGGTCTGGGGTTCTCTTGTTGGCCTCCAGAAGGAAAAGCGTTGGCGAGAGAGCAGAGGTCAGATAGGTCACCAGCAGAAGGGTGCCATGGTCAGCATGGGCACGGAGTCATTCTGACCTGATGTGATGCTCTACTTGGTGGCTTCGGCTAAGCCTGTCATTGTCTGTGAAATGATGTAGCCCGTGTTCCTGTGGGACTGTTAAGAAGTGGAATAGCCACGTGTGAAAGGTGCCCTGGTGTGGTGCGCCTGAGGACCGGACACCGTGTTTCTTACTTGGGTCCCTTGGGTCCTCCATGATAGATCATTTGACAGGGGAGCACTGCAGTCAGTGGGCCCCTTGTCCTGCAC
>PITA01003974.1:0-130398 GCA_004023965.1 Spilogale gracilis
CTAGAGGGGAATTTTTTTAAGCTCTGAAAGAAGTAATATGTTGGAGTCTGATATTAAAAATACAAATGCATCTCTAAATCACTTTCACTGGTTTAACTTCTCTGTATTTGGTTGAGTTTAATTTCTCTTTGTTCTATAGCTGACATTATGAGTAATCACTCATTTATTCCCTCATCTAGGCATCAGGGATAAAGTGTCTGATTGGGATGAGTTTCTGCAGCAGACCCTGATGGGAGCTTGTAGCCCTCCTGTTCCGCTTCTAGAAGGCGTGAGTATTACTGCTTGCACAATCAGTGTGGAAAACCCTTCTCATCTTCAGTGATATATCCTGTCCAAAGAATCTTAAAATTGGTCGCTCATTTATTACTCGAATGCAAATAAGCATTGTTACTACAGACGTAGAGTGTGGGTATTGGTGGGTTTAAACTTATCCTCCGAGGTTGCCAATTGGTGCCTTAGTGCCTAAAATGGTCTGAATTTGTTGCTAACACATAAAAACTTAGTCTCCAGATTCTTTTATGAAATTGGAAAATGCAGCCTTTTGGGGCTCTCTGTCATCAAGCAGGTGTTGATGTCACTTCAGGAATTTGTAACTTCCACCCCAGGTGACTTGAGACCCCCTTTCCTTTTGCTCAGAGGACCTGTGGACCTGTTGTGTTCTTACCACCTACCTGCCTTCAACAGTCCTTTTAAATTACTTGTTAGTGACTATGGTATAGATTTCTGGTTTTTATGAAATCAGTTTATTGGTGTGACATTTCTAAGTTATATTTTGTCACTTTCTGTCATACCAGTTGCATTCTTTGTGGCATAAGTGAAATGCAATGTATGAAAATTCCAATTTCTCTACATTTTTGCCAACACTTGTTACTTTCTTTTGGTTATAGCTATGCTACTGAATATGAAGAAGTTTCTCCTTTTGATTTGCATTTTCCTAATGACAAATGATGTTGAGTATCTTTTTCTGTACTGTTTGCCATTTGTATATATTCTCTGGGGAAATGTCTTTGCCCATTTTTAAAATGAGTTGTCTTTTTATTACAGAACTGTAAGAGTTCCTTATATCTGATAACAAGTCCAGGTCAGATATATGACATCCAAATATTTTGTGGACTGTCTTTTCACTTTCTTAATGATATTTTTTGCAGCACCAAAGTTTATTTTGATGTAGTCCAGTTTATCTATTTTGTTGTTCTTGTTGCTTGTACTTTAGGTGTCATACCTAATTAGGCTTTGTTTAATGCAAGGTTACAAAGATTTACTGCTATGTCTTCTACATGTTTGATATACATCTCATTCTGTGATCCATTCATATTTCCCCTTTAAAACTCGATTGATAAATACTCTGTTTCCATCTGACCTTTATATTTTATCCTCTGACTCATGTCCTTATGCTTAGCCAGGTTCTGGCACATACTAAACAAATGCTCGGTAAAAATTTTTTTTTTAAATGAAGTAGAAATTTTAGTTTTATTTCATATATAAAACATTTGGGAATATGCTCATTAAAATTTTAATGAATGAATGCAATCGTGAACAAATGATTTAATAGATATCCAGCTCTACATTGATCTTGATTCTGCCATCCTGATTTTTTGGTTGTGAACGTGTTCCTCCATTTGTTCATATGTTCTTTTGCATATATATGAATATGTAAGTGTTGCAGAGCGATTCTTATTAGGGGAAAAATGTAAGTTTGAATATTAAGAAATGGTTAAGTGATGGCACTAGAATAAGCATGCCCTTTTATTCTTTATTCTAGCTTTTATTTTTTATAAAAAAATATTTGAGAGAGAGTGTGCATGAGTGAGCCCAGGACCCCACAATCATGACCTGAGCCAAAGGCAGATGCTTGACTGAGCCACCCAGGTGTTCCTATTGTAGCTTTTAAGATTTTATTCATTTGACAGAGAGAAACACAGCCAGAGAGGGAACACAAGCAGGGAGAGTGAGAGAGGGAGAAGCAGGCTTCCTGCCGAGCAGGGAGCCCGATGTGGGGCTCGATCCCAGGTCTCCGGGATCATGACCTGAGCCGAAGGCAGTCGCTTAACCAACTGAGCCACCCAGGCGCCCCCTATTGTAGCTTTTAATATTTATCTAGAGAGTGATAATTAAACTTTTCCATTCCATCAGCATAATCGAAATTCTGTGTTCATAGGAACATTGTTGTGAATGAGTAAAAAATCAGAAACAGCTGAAGTGCCATCAGTAGTTAAGTGGCTAAATTGCTGCCCATTGGGGCGCCTGGGTGGCTCAGTTGGTTGAACGACTGCCTTTGGCTCAGGTCATGATCCCGGAGACCCGGGATCGAGTCCCACATCGGGCTCCCTGCTCGGCGGGAAGCTTGCTTCTCCCTCTCTCACTCCCCCTGTTTGTGTTCCCTCTCTGGCTGTATTTCTCTGTGTCAAATAAATAAAATCTAAAAAAAAATAAATAAATAAAAAAGTAAATTGCCGCCCATTTATAACACAGAATATAAATAAAACAGTATAAAAGAATAAAGGAAATTTATATGCGCTATAATAGAAAGATAGCCATGATGTATTAAGTGGCAAACACAAACTGAAAAAGAGTATATAGTGCCCCCATTTTTCAAAAACATGAGAGAGACAGACACAGGTAAATGCTGACTTGTGTGTAGAAAACCCAGTCTCAGAGTGGACGTCAGACTGTTTATCGTAGTTCTTTCTTGGAGGTGGGATTGTGAGGGATTTTGACTTTTGTCATGTTTTATTTTTCATTTAATGGTGGTCATATTTGCTTTTACAGTCAAAGTATGATGATAATTTAAAATTTTTTACTAGATGAAACTATACAACACAGTCTTAGAGACAGAGGTCTGCTAGAATAGTTTTGTTGCATTATAAAGTAGAATTTTCTTTTAGGATAAACATTTTAATGTCATCTAGAAATAGTACTGTAGAGACTTGTATGATAGTAGGCCTTTCAGTGTCATGGCTTTGAGTGGATAGGAATATAAAGGCTCATTGGAGATCCTTTACAGCTTGACTTTTTAAAATACTGTGTGAACTTCTCATAATCGTTTTCACCTCTTGTGCCTACAGCTCCGCAACGGGAGGAATCCTTTAGATCTCATTGCTCCAGGCTCCAGGCTAGAATGTCAAGCTTTCCGGGACTCATTAAGCACTTGGATTGTTACTGTAGTAGAAAACATTGGGGGAAGGCTGAAACTGCGTTATGAAGGACTTGAAAGTTCTGACAATTTTGAGCATTGGTTGTATTACTTGGATCCGTTTCTTCATCACGTTGGTTGGGCTGCTCAACAAGGATATGAGCTTCAGCCCCCATTAGGTGAAGAGTAATATAACATTTTTCTTATAACTGTTGCATTATTGTTATGTTTTTACTAACTTTGACAAGACTGAAAAATACATGATTTTGTGTATTACAAAAGTGTAATAGAGATGTTGAAAAAAACATCTATTTGATTAAGTGCCTATTTTTCTTTTGGTTTATTAATTTAGTAATTTGCCATACATCTTGAGGTACCTGATGGACTCCTGCCCCAACTCCTACTGACCCCTTACCAAAATTGAAGAAAAATTTTCTAGGTAGCATTTAGGAGTATAGGAGTTGGGTGGGTTTTAGGATAGGTCTTGGTTCAAAGTGACTTGTTTATTAAAAGAAATGACAGTGACCTCCGAACTGGAGTTCCTGTTTAAAGCAGTCTGCACTTCTTATGTGCTTCAACTGGGGGCTCACATTATTTTGCCGCCTGCAGCGGTCTTTACGATCTTGCTGTGAGGATTTTGCCCAGGCCTATCACCCAGCTCTCAACAGAGGGGACAAAGTCCTGAAGTTAGGGTGCACGCTGTGTGATGAAGGTGGTATAAGTGTGCCGGAGCCCTTTTTTTCCCCCACGGAAAGTGACTGTTCTGTTTACACAAATGCTTTCAGGGAAGATACAACGTGTGTACATTCTCCTCACTTAAATGTCCTGTCTTGTTTTACAAAAGCCATCCGGCATCTGAAAAATGAAGCTGAGTGGCAAGAGATCTTGGCCAAAGTGAAAGAGGAGGAGGAAGAGCCATTGCCATCATACTTATTTAAGGTAAAAATGAAACGAGACGGGTCGGTGCTCACCTTCTCAGGGCAGGGTCAGGCAGTCGGGGAGGCACAGAGCAGATAGTAGCCCTGCAGGTCAGTGAGAATGCTGGATGTCTGACAGAGAAAAGAGGTTTGAAGGCTGGAGTGATGGGCATCCCGTTTTTCTTCTAAAAGTAGTCTCGGTTTTCTCCCAACATTCTCTGAAAGGATTTGAGTCTTTTCTACTCTTAACTACGTAGCCCCAACTCGTTATAAAATAAACTTGTTTTCCTCCAGGTGGCCTTTGTGTACCAAATACAGAGAGTAGGAGTACTTCCTATGTTTTTGTTTCCTGAGTAATTTTTTCCAGGAAAGAAAATATAGGATTAAGTTATTTACCAGGAACTGGACAGTTCTATTTTAATGAATTAAGAGTAGTATTCGGCTATATTTGAGTATAAAGTGACTGTGAAAATGCTGTATTTTTATTCCCTCTGGGTGTTTGCATTTCAGGACAAACAAGTTATTAGCACTCATTCATTCTCTGTAAATATGAAGTTGGAAGCTGTAGACCCTTGGTCTCCTTTTGGGATTTCTCCTGCTACAGTTGTTAAGGTAAAAGGGGGACAGCTCTTTTGGTATGAATACCTCTCAGGGTGACTGGTTTAGGGAAGTGGTTAGAGTTTTGATCTTCAGGCTCTGCTGATCTGAGTCATGTTTCTCCTAAGCTGTGAGGCTAGAATGACTTCTGTGCACATTTTGTATTTGTACTGTCCAGTTCTCTGTGGCCCATTCCTTCTTCTGGGCCTGGTCACCCTAGCCAACCAAAGTTTGGGTGCCAGAGTAGTGGGGCGTGGTCTGTGGGGCAGGTGTTGCAGTACTTAACTAGAGGGGACTTACCTGGCGGGCAGGCCACAGTGTCTGAGAAGTCTGGGCACAGGCAACAGTGTTAGTGGGTGAGGGGATGAGGGGGTGGGGCAGGTGGTCCATGTCATGAGATCTGTCCAGGATTGCTCCAGAATGGAGTCTGGAGTCCAGACTCAGACTCCAGTCTTTTGGAAGACTGACAAAAGTAAGGCTCCTATTGAGAGTAAGCACAGGAGCTGGGCAGGTTGTCAGGCGCTGGAAACTCTGTTCCTGGCACTGAGGCACAACACAAGGGGTTAGTTCAGGACTGGAGCAGAGGCCCGTTTACCTAGAGTAGAGCCAGGAGGCAAGTGTGACTAGAGGAATGATTGCTTGGATGCTGAATTGTCTGACCTCTTGAGATTTACTTTTTTTGCCTTAGGAGAAGATTATTCTAAGAACAGGGAGGGATTCTGAACCTGCGGTGGGGTCAGAAGGCCCTTTCTGGAGTCTGAGGGCTGTGGGGTGGCAAGGAGCCGCAGCAGGTTAATAAAACCTTTTTGGCATTTGAAACTAGGCTAGGACCTAGAAATCTAATGTACGAGTTGTGGTGGATTCCTCACTCAGCCTAAACTAAATTTTGTTTGGAGCCCAAATACTTAGATTTGAACTCAGGTTCTGCTTCTTTCTTGCTGGGTTAAATGGGGAAAGTTGTTGTTATAACCTCTTTTTAAGTCCTATTTCCTTATCTGCAAAATGGGGTTGATAATGGTACCTATCTTATTATGTTGTAAGGAAGATTAAAACTGAGTTAATGCTTGAAAAGCATTTAATTAAAACAGTGCCTGATGCTAGGTAACATTTATTAGGTGCTTAGTGTTATTCATACCCATTATGGCTATGCAGTTTTGTAACATGTTTGTCCATGCCAAGGAGATGACACACACACGTGTCCTTTCATACATGCACATAAAAGCGTTGGTCTATGTTGCCTGTTGGATTGTATGCGCAGGTTTTTGATGAGAAGTACTTCCTGGTGGAAATGGATGATTTGCGACCAGAGAATCATGCACGGCGATCTTTTGTGTGTCATGCTGACAGTCCTGGTATTTTCCCTGTGCAGTGGAGTCTGAAGAATGGTTTACACATCAGCCCCCCTCCTGGTAAGTAGTCGTCTGTTCTGAATTGTACATCGTGGGCTTCTTTTTAAGAAGGATTTTTCAGATGGCATCACCTGGACCTTCTAGCTCTCTCTCTGTCTCTCTCCTCATTGCCCCAGCCTGTCCTTAATGTTTTTGGGTCCCAAGACAAAGTACAAATGAAGGCCTTGATTCCATTTATTTACATATTTGCAAGTTTAAGTTAAGCTAAAAAACTTAAATATTAAGTATGTTCTGTCCCCCAACCTTGACAAGTATTCTTCAGAACAGCCTGGGGTTTCATGCGGGTTCCTAGTTTGCTCCCTCCTGTGTCAGGTGTGAGGGCACAGAGGAGGGGAGGGTGTACAGGGAGTGTCAGGAGCTGGGGTGTGAAAAAAGGCCTCAGGACCAGAGCTGGGAGGTAGGAGGCACATGACCGATTTTTAGGTCTCTGGGCATCCCCTCAGAGTGAGGCTTATCCGACTTCAGAGGAAGGTTATGATTAAGAGCAGGACTCAGAGAAGCTGTAGGTAGAGAGCAGCAATTCATTTCCCTGCTGTTTGCGATTTTACAGAATAGAATCTTTCTTTAGGATTCTGTTTATTTAGAGAGAGCACATGCATGTGAGTGGGGGTAGGAGGAGGGAGAGGGAGACTCTCAAGCAGGCTCCATGCCCAGCACAGAGCCCCCATGGGGCTTGATCTCATGACCCTGAGATCGTGACCTGAGCTGAAATTAAGAGTCAGACACTTAACTGACTGAGCCACCCAGGCGCCCCTGCAAAATATAATCCTTGGTCCTTTAATCAAGGCTCTTAAATATGACGGTAGCTGATCTGGACTGAAATTTTTAATATTTTTAAACGGACAATATCTGGAACATGTCAAATGTTTATCTGGCTTTTGTATCAACACGTCAAATTATTTGATTGGCAGTCTGTGTATCCTTTATTAGTAGGCTTTTGGTGAACACAGCTTCACTTTCTAAATGCTTAATGCTGGAACACTGGGCTAGAAGTACTCGCCTGCATTAACAAGAGTCATAAACTCAGACTCTTTTGTTGTTTATTCAGCCTCCATTCATCCAACAAACATTTGTGGAATGTTTGCTATGAGCTAGGCATGGTCTTATCTGTCACTGGGGAGACAACAGTGAGTGCGATAGTTTCTTCAAGGAGCAAGTAGGGGAAAACAGTAATGGAGCCTCCCAGGTTCTCCGTCAGTGAACAGAGTGGGCCTGCCTGCCTGATGGTGGTGGCAGGAGGGCACACGCCTGCAGGAGGAAGTTCTTGCTTTTCTGGAAGGCTCTGGACATCCCAAGTTCTTTATCCTACCTGCTGCCTTTATGTGAAAAGGAAAAGCGATTATTAAAGTATTGGAGCTTTTAGCATTGTGATGGACAACTCATCTGTCTCTGTAAGTAGGAGGAAAGTAGGGGATGATGTAATGAAAGGGCAGCTAGTGTAGTGTGTGAGGTATAGAGGTAGAGACAGGGGAGCACGTAGTCCAGTCTAAGCTGGGCAGAGGAGGGACTACAGAGGCTTCTGTGGCTGTCAGGTGGCGTAGCCTGGTAGCCCGCAGTGTGCCTGGGAGGTCCTCCACTCTGGGCAGCAGGGAGAGCTGCTCAGAAACAGCAGGGCACTGGGGCGGCTGGTGCAGCCAGGGGGTTGGGTCTGAGAGGCCTCTACCAGGATCCATGGTGGACTGGAGCAGGCAGTTAAGCTCAGCTCTTTTTCTGCAGTGATTTCATGCTTAAGGTTAGAAGAGCACTGCAATTCTGTGCTAAGCTGTTTGTAAGGACATGGCTTTGTGAGAGCAAAAAGATTATTTGCTGTCTCTTCCTTTAGAGCCTAACTTGGAGTAGAATGGATACTAAGACTGGATTTATTAGTACAATTCAAATCCAGTCATAAGTGTCTTAAATTCTTTTGGTAAACTACCAGCAGCTACTCTATAAAATAGTGTTGAAAATAAATGTATAGTTTGAAACCAGAAAGTTTAAAAAATATATCAGAAGAGTTTTATTATATTCCTATGGTTTAACCAGAGTTGCTCCATTTTATAACACGACGATGCTTTGAATTTATAGTTGTTTTCCTTCTTCCCAAAAGTGAGCAGAGCCCTCAAATGAGAGCACATGAGAAGTTCTGGGTGGCCACCCGGCAGAATGGAAGAGCCAGGCAGGGGCATGTGGTGTGAATCATTGTTTTTGTGTCCTTACCTAGGCTATCCGGGCCAGGACTTTGATTGGGCTGACTACCTCAAACAGTGTGGTGCTGACGCTGCTCCCCAGAGGTGCTTTCCCCCGGTGAGAATCCCGAACCCTGCTCCCCTCATCCCCGTGCTCTGGGGCTACCAGCACAGCTGTGCTTTCCGGGCTCACGTGGTCATTGCTCAGTCCCCTCACTCAACCCAAATGAGCACCTTGTTGAATATAATAAAATGGTCCAAGGAAAATTCATTTACTGTGGAAGTTAATTTGTTAAGCTAATTGGTTGTAAAGTTCATCTGTTGTTTTTTTTTTTTACTTAGTTGAAATCATGTGCATTTTTTTGGTTCATAATTATTTTGGGTTCAAAAATATGAAAAAATGTTTAAATATTAAGTAGAAATCATTAAGCTTATTTAAAAATACTTCTGTGAAAATATTACATGCATATGGTTTATAACGCCAATTAGCAGTAAAAGGCTTACCACATAAAACAGCCAGTCCCTGCCCCATCCCTTACTGTGGTCTCCCTTTCCAGGAGCACTCACTCCTGTGGTTCTGATGTTTGTACTTAAATCATTTTCAAAATAACATGCTGCCGTCTTTTGAGTCATTAATTTTAGACACGTCTATTGGTTGTATGTTATGGTAAATGAGCACTTAGCTATTTTATATTACCTTTCTCCTCTGTCTTACCCACCTCTTCTTCCTGTTAGAGTTATATTACAACTTGGGATTAAACCTAAATTGAGTATTTACACTATAATATGTATTCATGCATTATTCACAGTGGAGCACTGCATTATTTTATGATTTTCTTTTTTTATTTGTCCTCAAGTTAATAATTGCCTTGTTTTTCATAACTTAATTTTCTTTTTTTAAGTTTTTTTTTTTTTTTGAGAGAGAGAGAACATGAGCGGGGTACGGGGACAAAGGGGAAGAGAGAGAGACTCCTTAAGCAGACTCCCTGCTGAGCACAGAGCCTAAGGCAGGGCTCAGTCCCATGACCCTGAGATCATGACCCCAGCAGAAACCAAGAGTCAGCTGTATAAAGGACTGAGCCATCCAGGTGCCTCTTCATAGCGTAATTTTCTTTGTTTCTATTGCTAGTTCTTCCCACACATACTTGGCTACAGCCAAGTCAGTAGCTTCTCATAACTGTTTCACATAGGCAGCCACATCAGGAAGTCCGTGATCTCCCCCGCCCAACACACACCTTTATGAAACTTGGAGTTTATATGAGTGGAGAGACACTAATAACATATGCAAAAGTTCTCTTACCTGACTTTCACATGGAGTATTAGTGGGTTAGTTGAAGTCAGCTAAATCAGGGAATCGTCCTTTGATGAAACAGTCTATTTTAACCCAAGACATTAATATACATTCATTTGCTGGTCTTTTTGGTAAGGCTTTTCCTTTGCATGGGGATTTTCACCAGGGTTTTTAGTGCAGCGAGAACCCTGATACTCTGAAGCAATAGGAATGCAACCTTCCTATCAGTTTGCGGTTACTTTTCTTTCCCATCCTTTCACACTCATCTTGCCCACACCGGTGGTTTTCTAGCGACTCCAGTTTATTATTCTCAGTAACAGCTGTCGTTTTCTGTGGGTGCGTGATAGAGGAAGGCGGCTGTCTCACCGTCAGGAGCCCGGGAAGACCAAGTACAGGCAGTGCAGCCAGCCACTTCTGCAGGTGTGTGCGGTTCTGCCCTGAGCACCTGCTGCTTTGGCTCCATCCGCCACGAGGGTGGGCCCTGAAGCGGGGTGGCTGCGAAGAGCCCCAACCCCTGGGCCTGGGTCATAGTCCCGTGTTGGGAGCGAATGCTCACATAACTGCCCTGTAGCACTTCCTAGAAGTCTGTTTGGTCCAACTAGATCCGTGTGTTTTTGTTACACTTATTTCTTTGTATTTTAGGGTAGAAGTACAAGATACTCCATAGATACTTTCTCTTTTCCTCAAGTCCGTGACCACTTAGATAACATTGATGTAGGAACTTTGCCATTTCTATATTTTTCTTCGAGACATCCCTTTTAGCCACCTCCATTCTCTCTCTGCCCAGAGACGTTGCTCACTAGGCTTGCCGTGAAGTCTCAGTCCTAGGGACTGCTGTTTTGTGTCACTCGAGGATTTACCTCTCCCCTTCCTTAAGATTTAAGATTCCTGTTTCATATGTCTAACCACCGCCTCTTTCTTGGCTTATTCCCTTATTTGGATGGAGCCCATTTCCCAGTAACTTCCTGAAATGAGATGCAAGAGAGGTAAATTTTTATAGACTTCGCATGTGTGGAAAATACCTTCGTTCTTTTGGAGTTTTAGGTCAGAAGTTACTTTACCTGAGCATTTTGAAAACATCATTTAGTTGTTTTCTACCTTCCAGGGGAGCTATTGAGAAGTTGAAACCTGTCCTTATTCTTGATCTTTCATAGATGATGTAGCTCTGACTCCATCCCTGGAAGGTTAGAGGGTCTTTGTCACTGTGTCTCCCAGCTGAGCCACGGATGGCCTGCTGGCCTGTCTTCATTCACTTGCTGGGTTCTCAGTGAGCACATTCTCTCTAGAGATTTATTCTTCTCTGTGCTGGGAAGTCCTCTTCCATCTCTTCTTTGATTTTCTTCTTTGCATTTTCTCTCTTCTCTTTTTCTGAAAGTTCTTTTATTTGTTATGTTGGCCCTTTGGATCAGACTTCTACTTTTCTTACCTTTTTCTCCTGTTTTCTGTTTCTAAGTCTTTTTGCTTTACTTGATGAAAAGATTTCATAAACTTTATCTTTCAGCCCTTCCTTAGAGTTTTTTTTTTTTCCAAGATTTTTATTTATTTATTTGACAGAGAAACACAGCTAGAGAGGGAACACAAGCAGGGGGAGTGAGAGAGGGAGAAGCAGGCTTCCCGCCGAGCAGGGAGCCCAATGCGGGGCTCGATCCTGGGTCCCCAGCATCATGACCTGAGCCGAAAGCAGTCTCTTAACCAACTGAGCCACCCAGGCGCCCCTAGAGTTTTTCATTTTTATTACTACCTTTTTTTTTTTTTAATCTTCCAGAACTATTTATGGTCTCTGAATATTTGTTTTTAATAGTGTAGTAGTCTTGTTTTAAAGATGTGACAGTTTTTCTTATCAGGGGATGTTAATTACTCCTGCCTTGGGAAATTTTCTTCTTGCATAAAAAGTTTTTTCCACTCTGCTTGTTTTGTTTACTTTGGTCCCTAGCTTTCATGGTTTTAGATGTCTGGTAATGTTTGGTGATTTGCTCATATTTAAGAAGTGGGAGAGGGGGGACTAAAAAATAAAGCCGACTGGAAGCTCTGAGCATATGGATAGGGCTTGTCAACCTTAAACTTTTTAGGGTAGGATCTGGCTGGCCATTTGTCCAGGACACCTGAATTTGTACTTTCCTGTGTTTCTTCTTGGGCTTGTCCTGTGACCACATATTTCCCCATCTGCTTGGAGGATAGAGATAAGGGCTGGGCCTCTCAGTGTTCATGTGCTTAGCCCTGTTTTGGGCGCTTAGCCCTGTTTTGGGCACTGAATGTGTGCTCTCAGCACCTTCCCTGCCCTCTTGCCTGGGATCTCTCGTCTCTGGTCCTCTCTAGAGGATAATCTTATCTTTTTTAGGGGAAGGGGTGGGATAGTTACCCTGGGGTCTGGGCTGTAGGAGCCAGTGGTGTGACCTAAATGGTTCTTAAATGTTTTCAGTGAATCTTTTCACTGTACTCTTTGTTCTCTAGTGCAGCTGTCTAGCACCCTGTGCTGTCTGTTCCTAGCCGGCCGTACTGCTGGCTTCCTTCCGTCACCCTTCCGTAGACTGCGCACTAGTTCTAGATGCTCTTCTGAATTTCAGCTTATTGTTGTTGCTGTTGTCTCCTGTTAACATCTGTCCCAGTAGATTTATGTAAAAAAAAAAAACAAAACAGCAACACTTCAGTTTTAGTGTGCTGTCAAAAGGAAGAGAGAACAATCAAATACGATTCAGTTCTCCGCTTTGACCCAAAGCTCGCAAACTTTTTGAACATATATTTCCCCTCATTTGTAAGCATCATTTATCCTGACTGCCTTTTAGGATATACATAGAAGGAGGAGCCACGCAGCTTATTGGGGGATAGAGCCCTGTACTGGAGGAGGAACAAACCAACAGTGGGTGAGAGCCAGTTGGTTCAGGGCACAGAGCCGTAGGGACTCTATGTTATTGAAAACTCCTAATAACCCAGTGAGGGTAAGTGTTCTCAAGGTCATCCAACAGATGAAGAAACAGAGGCAAAATGGTTACACAGCTTGAGCGAGGTCACACAGGTAGCACCCCCGCTCTCAAGACCATGTACTGTGTACAGCACCGAGAGAGACAGACATTTTGACTTTAAGAAACAAAACAAAGCAAAATAAATGTATAGCTTTGAAGTGTTACTGTAGGGTTAAATGTTACTTATACCAGGTTTCTCAGATGAGCACATGAGTTAGTACTATGTGTTTGGATTTGATCATCTATTTTCCAGTCCATTTCTGAGCATGAATTTAAGGAGAACATGAAGCTTGAGGCAGTGAACCCTCTTCTCCCTGAAGAAGTGTGTGTTGCCACCATTACTGCAGTGCGGGGCTCCTACCTGTGGCTCCAGCTGGAGGGTAAGTCGTAGCCTGGGGAAGCCCTCTTGCGGCCGCACCCCTGCACCCTGTCTGCTCACCCCTGCGATGGGGCCTGGTGGACTGCAGCAGTTAGCTGAGGAGGGCTCTTGCTAAGACACTTGTAATTTGTAGTGCAGGATTCTTAGCTAAAAACTTCTCTTCCTGTCCTTGACTTTCGAATTTTAGGAAATGAATGTAAGTAGAAAGCCTTTGCTACAGAGTCTCTTGTTTTGTTGAAGACGGCATCTGTTTTGACATAACAGGAATATACGAGCATGAGCATTAACGCGTAGGCTCGTTTAAGAGATAATATTTTGTTTGCCCCGACCCAATAGAACCAAAAAGTAGGTAAAATAGAAAAGATACTAAAAGTAACGTTCAGTGAGGATGGGTTTGCAGCTGGAAAGCATTATGTGAGCAATCAGCACTGCAGTTGACTGAATATGGCCTGGGTTTCTCTCTCATACGGCTACCAAATAGACTTGGTACCTTACTCTTTCCAGTGTGTATGATTGGCATTTAATGCAGATGTCGGGGACGATATGTATCTGAGCTTTCACATAGCCCCTGCCGAGCAACATTCCTTCCTGAGTTGACTTTACTGGTCTACCTTCTGGCTTGTTGCCAAGGAACAGAACTCATGTTCTCCTCCAGTAGAACAGTAGAACCTTTCGTTTTCCAGTTATTGCATGGAATTGATAATGTTTGTTAGCTGTCTGAATGATACTACTGGTAGTTCCAGTTGCTTATTTACTGTTCTGTAACTAGGGGTCATGCCCACTACCCATTTTCTCTTTCTTTTCTAAAATTTTATTTATATCCCTGATGGCTGATGATGATAAACATTTTTTCATGTGTCTGTTACCCATTTGTATTATTTACTTATTTGAGAGAGAAAGAGAGACAGTGTGAAGGAGGGGGAAGGGCAGAGGGAAAGGAGAGGGAGAAGGAGAGAGAGAATCTCAAGCAGACTCCCTGCTGAGCACAGAGCCTGACGCGGGGCTTGATCCCAGGACCCTGAGATCATGACCTGAGCTGAAACCAAGAATCAGTTGCTTAACTGACTGAGCCACCGAGGCGTCCTCATTTTCATGTTTGTACAGGTATGCGTAGGGGATATTTACTTTTTTTCCTTAGTGATTGTCACATATGAAAAAGTATGACTTCTGTGTAAAAGGAACTTGCTCAGCAGATTTTGTGTCTGCGTTACTGCAACAGTAGAATATTGTCTAGGAGGTAGTTTATGAAGAAGGCTGCTTAATGATCTAAAACTTTTTAAAAATCTAAACAGGTTCTAAGAAGCCCATACCTGAATGTATTGTGAGTGTGGAATCCATGGATATATTTCCTTTGGGCTGGTGTGAAACCAATGGCCATCCCCTCAGCGCCCCTCGCCGAGCACGAGGTAACTGTCTGTGTCTGGGCCAGGGCCTGATCCGTAAATAATCCATTGTGTGGCTGCTACCATTAGGATGAATCTGGACATTTCAGAGAAAAACAAGGTGGTGTTCTGGTTGTCTGTTCCTGCGTAGGAAATCACTTTCTGCGACTAGTGTGGATTATCTTAACGGTTTCTGCGGGCAGGAATCTGGCTGCTCTGGACCCAAGCCCCTCATGAGCCTGCACGCTGAGCCTGCACTCAGGGTGTCAGTCAGGACTCCAGCCATCTCAAGGGGAGGATCTGTCACCGTGTAGCAAGTTTCATTCCCTCATGGCTCTTGGCCTGAGGGCCTCAGTTCCTTGCTGGCTATTGGGAGGAGACGTCCCTCAGATTCTTGCCATGTGGGCCTCTTCATCGGGGAGCCCACAACATGGTAGTTGGCTTCCGTCAGAGGCAGCCAAGAAGAGGAAGTTGAGGAGGGCGGAAGCCAGAGTGTTTTTGTAACCTAACCTTAAAAGTGTCATCCCACCCCACTCTCCCTTTTAAAAATAGCTTTATTGAAATACAATTTATACAACAAAAAATTTGCTCCTATAAATCAGTGGTTTTTAATATGTTCATGGAGTTGTGCAACTATCACCGCAGGGCATTTGAAAACATTTGCATCGTCTCAGAAAGAAGCCCTGTACCCCTTGGCAGTCACCTCTTTACCTCCTGCCTCTCAGCCCCAGTCAACTACTTCTCTTTTCCTACTGTATGTATTTGCCTGTTCTGGACATTTCCTATGGAATCATGCAATATGAGATCTTTTGTGATGGATTTCCTTTACTCTGCATAATGTTTCCGGAGTTCATATGTGTGGTGTGTGCTATTGGTACTTTGTTCCTGTATAGTTTTAGTGCCATTGCACTATAGCGCTAGGTCACATTTTCTTTATCCATATCTCAGTTGATGGACGTTTAGGTTGTTTGCATTCCTTAGCGGTTATGAAGAATGCTGCTGTAACATCTGTCTGCAGGTTGTCTGCAGGTTTTTATGTGGTCGTGTGTTTCCACTTCTCAAGTGTAACTCTGTGTTTAACACTTGGAGGAACTGTTAGACTGTTTCCTGCAGCAGCTGCACAAGTGGGTCCGGCTAGCACGGGATGAGGATTCCACTTTCTTCACATCCTCCCCAGCACTTGTTGCTTTCTGAGTTGTTTGCTTGATTGTTTTTTGGGTTTGTTGTTATTATTTGTTGGGTGTTTTTTTGTTTCTTTTTTTATAATAGTGCTGCTGGTGGGTATAGGGTGGTTTCTTACTGTGGTCCTGATTTGCATTTTCCTAATCATTAGCTGTGTTGAGCACCTTTTCATATGCTTATTGGATATTGGTGTCTCTTCTTTCAGGAAATGCCTCTTCAAGTTTTTTGCCCATTTTTTTAAATTGGGTTTTTTGTTGTTGTTGTGAGTTGTAGGATTTTGTTATATATTCTAGATATTAATTCCTTCCTTATCAGATATATGATTTGCAAATATTTTCTCCCATTCTGTGGGGTGCCTTTTCCTGATAGTGTCCTTTGATGCATAGAAGTTTTAAATCTTGGTGTAGTCCAGTTTATTTTTTCCTTTGTTGCCTCAGCTTTTGGTGTCATATCTAAGAAATTGTTGCCAAATTTGACGTCATGAAGATTTTTCCTTATGTTGTCTTCTAAGAGTTTTATAGCTTTAGCCTTTATGTTTAGGTCTTTTTCTAAAATTTCTGTTTATTAAAAATGTTTTAAAAGATTTTATTTATTTGACAGAGAGTGAGAGAGCACAAGCAGGGGGAGAGTGATAGAGGGAGAAGGAGAAGCAGTCTTCCTGCCAAGCAGGCAGCCCGATGTGTGGCTCAATCCCTGGACTCTGGGATCATGACCTGAAGGCAGAAGCTTAATGACTGAGCCATCCAGGCACCCCTTTAGGTCTTTTAATTTTTTTTCTTTTTAGAGAGTGAGTTGGGGGGAAGGGGCAGAGGGAGATGGATAGAGAGAATCTTAAGCAGTTTTAACACCCAGCACGGAGCCCAACGTAGGGCTCCATCTCATGACCCTGAGGTCATCACCTGAGCCGAAACCAAGAGTCAAGACACTTAACCGACTGAGCCACCCAGCTGCCCCTATGTTTAAGTCTTTGATCCTTTTAGAGTTAAGTTTTGTCTTTTTTGTATTAATTTCATTAATGTGGGTAGTCACTTTTTCCCAGCATATTTGTTGAAAAAGCTGTGCTTGCCCCATTGAATGGTCTTGGCATCCTTGCCCAAATCAGTTTTCTTTTGAATATCTTCTCCTGTGTAGAAAATATTCATAGGCATTGACAGATTTAAGAGCCTTGCAGATATTATTTTTGGTCTTTATGTAAAGACTCCTCCTCCCCAGAAAATGTGGCTCAGTCTAGATATTCAGATATATCAGCACTTAATTCATAGTACTTACGGGTTAAATATACATATGACTAGGTTTTGTATATGCTAATGTTAGCTTAATATATATATGTAACTTTTCCTTTGTTTATTTTTCTTGACATTTATAGTTTTGTTTTTCTCTTAACAGTACACAAACAGAGGAAAATTGCAGTGGTTCAACCAGAAAAACAGTAAGTAATATATGAGTATGTTTGAACAGTTGACATTTGGAAGTTAGAATATCTAGAAAAAGAAATTGCTGTTCCTGAGACTGTATCTTATATATTATCTTCTCAGGTGGAAGCATAATCCTTTGATTCGGCTTTTGATAGGTTACATACTTTTCCTTAACAGCATATGCATTTTCTGAAATGGCCTTATATGCAAAAGGGTAAAATGCCTTCTCAAGATGTTCCCACCTGAACATCTTTGGCTTTTAGAGCCTGAAAGCATTTGCATGAGAGAGGAAACAGAGTCTCTGTACTGTTATTTGTTAAGGAAGAGCAAAAATTATAAATTAGAATACGATATGATTTCTCACAATGCAAAAAAATGTGAGGTGGAAGATCCTCTGTGCTCCGTCCCGAAGCCCTTGTTGGTACCTTCAGACGCAGCTTTGAGAGGCAGTTCATTAGTGATGCCTTGAAAATACATGTAATGTGTGTTTCTCAACACTGGGTTTTCAAGTATTTTAGTGTATTAGTTTGCACAAGCTGCCGTAACAAAATACTACTGACTGAGTGGCTCAAACAACAGAAATTTATTTTCTCCTAGTTCTGCAGGCTGGGAAGTCCGAAGTCAAAGTGCCAGCCTGATTTGGCTCCTGGCCGGGCTCTCTTCCTGCAGACTGCCAGCTTCTCTCGTCCTCACCTGGTAGGGCCAGCTGGCAGGGAGAGCCAGCCCTCCTGGATCAGAGTCACACCTTTATTTACCTCGCAAGAGCTCTGTCTCCAGACACAGTCACAGTGGGGCTTCAGTGAATGAATTCAGTCTATAGCAAATTCTGTGCAAGTTATGGCTGCTTCTGTGGCTGTGTGAGTAATAAAACTGACAGCAGAAGCAGAGAGAGGCCACAGAATTCAGTTCAAGGTAGAGAAGTGAGATGGCAGGGTCAGCAATCTGGCCTTGGATGTCTCCTTCACTTAATTGTCAAGACAGACCCATGGTTTCAGTCAGAAGGTATACTAAAGAAGATAAGTTAGCATTTTTCATTGCTGAATATAGAATAATTCTCTGATTTTTAAAACAATTTGTCTTTAATTTTGAAACCAATAGAAGAAGACAGACCCTAATAAATATTTTTGTTCTTTAACTGTTGAAAAAGATGAAAAATTTACTTACGGTTTGAGAGCCCCAGAAGAAATTCTATAATTTGTTGCTCACATGAATGAAAGAAAGCTGATTTGAATAAGAAGTATTATAGCACTGTCTAGAGACCGTCTGTTGGCTCATTACACCATGTACATAGTTTTAAAAACAGTTGTTGAAAAAATAAAGTGTGATCAGGGAAGCACCTTCTGTTACATAGTTTGCAATCTGCCACATTGGCTTTCTTAGATTTGAAGGAAACTAACCTTCACACTTTATTGACCTTAAGGATTACTATCTTACTATCTTGTTGTGTTCTCTTGACTCAGAATACCATCCTCCAGGACTGTCCATGAGGGCCTGAAGAATCAGGAGCTGAACTCCACAGACTCAGGTATAAATAAGTGCACGCAGTCTTATGGAAAAGAGAACATTCTGTTTCTTTAATGGACTGTATCTTAAACAGTACGTTTGATTTATAGGGTGTAGCTTCACAGAGGGGTCTCTTAACGGGGACTTTAAAGACTTAGAATTGTCTAAGATGTATTTGGTTTAACAGTTATCTCTAGGATGGTGTTTCTGTCCATTTATAATTATAACTATTCTCTCCCTATTGCTTGTTGGGTGGCAAGGGCTCTGCAGGTGTCAGTGTTCTCATCCCTGAGTTTAGATGAAGAACCAGGGGCTTTCCAGGCAGTGCACTTTCTTTAGCTGGGTGGTTGAGAGGTGGATGTTTATTGTTCTTTAAACACTTTCTGTGATACGCACATTCTGTTACATTTTTCACAATTAAAAAAAATAATACTAAAGCACTGGAAAAAGAGATTGTCCCAGAGGCAATGCCTGATAAATGAAACAAGAATCACTGCTGGAGGCCAAAGCCTTTTATTAGGGGTCTCTCCCTGGGACTGCTCTTGGTTCCACCTTTCCTGGTTGTACGCTTAGCATCTCTGTGTGTATTCTAGCACAGATTACCCATTTGCATGGCATTTAGTAAATGCCTAGAAAAGAAAGGAAGTCAAAGCACATAAAGGCCACACAGCTTTATGAATAGATGGGTCAAAAACGTAACTTGGCTCTTTCTCAAGTTCAAAACTCACACTTTTGTCTTTTCCGCTCACTGCCTTCTCATTATATCACTTACAGATGGAGGATCAGGGTCTTTTCAAAAAAGTGATTACCTTCATTATCATAACTAGTTTGCTATACTTGTTTAATTTGTTTACTTATAGCTCTTTTCAGAACTTACCCTGTAGTTAACAGGTGTGATGACAGTGGCATCCTTGTTTTATTCATGATGTTAAAGGGAAGGTATTTAAACTTTGTCTATTCAATAGGTGATTGGCATGTAACTGCTAAAGAAGTCCCTTTCTATTTCTGGTTTTCTAGGAACCTTGGTCATACACCCATATTCATCTTGACAAAATAATTTTTCCTTAGCATTGGATTATCATACAGTTTTTCTAAGATTATTAATGTTGTGAACTCAGTGATAGATTCTTTTCCTAATCTTGAATCATCCTTATATAGCTAGGACAGCTCTCACTTGACCATAATGGCGTCTTTTGAGTACCCAGCATAATAGTGTTATTAGTAAATATCTTTTTAAAAATGACCCAATTTTTTTTTTAAAGGATTTTATTTATTTGACAGAGAGAAACACAGCTGGGGAGGGAACACAAGCAGGGGGAGTGAGAGAGGGAGAAGCAGGCTTCCTGCCGAGCAGGGAGCCCCATGTGGGGCTCGATCCCAGGTCTCCGGGATCATGACCTGAGCCGAAGGCAGTTGCTTAACCAACTGAGCCACCCAGGCGCCCCTAAAATGACCCAATTTTTTTTAATGACCCAATTTTTAATTGAGATATAATTGACATATAACATTATATTAGTTTCAGATGTATATCATAGTGATTTGATATTTATATATATTGCAAAATGGTCACCATAGTGTCTGGTTAACATCTACCACCTCATCTTGCGATGAGAACTTTGAAGGTCTATTCTCCTAGCAGTGTGCATCTGTGTAGTAGAATAATACTGCCACCACACCTGCTAGGCTGCACAGCACACCCCAGGACTTATTTATGGGGGTTCGTACCTTTTGACCACCCTCACCCGTCTCGCCCACTCCCTGCCTGTGCCTTTGGCAGCCACCAGCCTGTTCTCTGTGTCTGTGAGTTGGAGTCTTGTGTTTGTTGTTTAAATCCCACAAATGAGTGAGATCATGTGGTATTTATCTTTCTCGGTCTGATATTTCACTTAGTGAGTGAACTCAGGGTCCATTCATGGTGTCACAAATGACAGCATTTTTTTAAATGGCTGAATAATATTCCATTCTTTATCCATCTGTCTATCCGTGGACACTCAGGTTGCTTCCACATCTTCACTATTGTAAATAATGCTGCAATGAACACGGCAGGGGTGGGGGACAGGTATCTTTTCTGGTTAGTATTTCCATTTTCCTTCAGATAAATTCCATCTGAAGTGGAGTTACTGGATCACAAGGTAGTTCTCTTTTTAACTTTTTGAGGAACCTCTATGGTATTATTCTGAGTGCTGGATCAGTTTGCTTTCCTGTGGTATACTAACGTTCTCTTTTCTCCACCTCTCCGTCAACACTCACTATTTCTTGTCTTTTTGATAATAGCCATTCTAACAGGTGTGAGGTGATAGCTCATTGTGGTTTTGATTTAGTAAATTTAAAAAATAAGGCAACTCTTTAATTTTGATGTATTACTGGCTATTTTAATGCTTACTAGAACCATAGAATTAAGACACTAATGTTTCCCAAGTGACCTCAGCCATGTTCTTTTTGGTTTGTGTTTTGTCATAGTTCTGGTTACCTTGGAAACAGTCTGAGACTGATATTTTACATGTAGGAGTGTCACTGGGATGTGCTTTTGGGGAACAGCTGCAGGTGTTGGGGGGAAGATTGGGTGGAGAGAGCACCTGAGTTGCAGTGCTGTTTGTAACAGAAGTTTCTTCCAGCCCATGAGGGAGCCTTTTAGCTGATGTGCCACTCAGAGTCATTCCTGGTTGGGGCATAGTGGCCACACCTTTGTACTCCTTCTTTGGTCACTTATTAGAAGTGGGCTGCAGCTTCCTCTCTACTCACAGAGGCTGGGACCTTGGGCAAGGTGTCTCTCCTAGTGAGAGGGTAGGCCTAGGCTAATTCCAGGATCATGTACGGCTCAGAGCCATACACTACTTATATATTGCCAGCAGTGGGGAGCATACCGGCCTTTATCCTGAAGAGGGGGTCTGGGTGACAGAGTTGAGATAGAGAAGTGGGCGCAGAAAGACTGACCTCTGTGCTAAGACTGCATTCTTAGTTCCTGAGTGGATATTCTGTGCTTCAGGATCCCATCGGCAGTGGGTAGTTCACACCTTTCCTTTCCCAAAACAGTGTTCAGCACAGGGCTTCTCTCTGCTTTCGTGACTTTGAATTTTGTATTTTTGTTGGTGGAACTGCCAACTACAGTGAGGGAATGAAAAAACATTATATTGAAGTATAGCATTCACAGAAAAAGAGTTGAAGAGAGGGGTCTCTGTGCCCATGTAACAGTGCACGGTACTTAAGGAACGTAGATATGTGTTCATAGCATACTTTCAGCCTTTGGAGGAATCCCAGCTGTGGGAAGGCGCCTGCCTTACAGAACACTGCTGACATGCTAATTTGGCGGTTTTAAGGGAAAAACTATAATTCTGGAAATGATTCGTCATCACTGCCTAGAAACATTCCAGGATGGATTATTGAATAGTTGGACATGAAGAATCATTGGATCATCATAGGTTCCCATGGGGAACCTGGGCACTCAGTCAGTTCAACATGTGACTCTATTTTTTTTTAAGATTTTATTTAGTTACTTGACAGAGAGATAGACAGTGAGAGAAGGAATACAGCAGGGAGAGTGGGAGAGAGAGAAGCAGGCCCCCCACTGAGCAGGGAGCCTGACGCGGAGCTGATCCCAGGACCCTGGGATCATGACCGGAGCCGAAGGCAGACTCTTAACCACTAAAGCCACCCAGGTGCCCCAAGCACGTGACTCTTGATTTCAGCTCAGGGTCAGGAGATCAAGACCCATATGGGGCTCTGTGCTGAGCAGGGAGACTGCTTAAGATTCAGTCTCTCCCTCTTCCTCTGCCCCTTCCCCTGCTTGCATACGCACACACGTGCTTGCTCTCTCTTTCTCTCTCTTTCTCTCTCTTTTTTTTTTAAGAATCATCATGGATTCTTTTTTTTTAAAAATTATTTTTAAAAGTGTTTTCTTTTTAAAAATTTTATTTATTTGAGAGAGAGCGTGCATGGACTAGCTGGGGGAGGGGCAGAGGGAATCTCAAGTCAACTCTTTGCTGAGTGCAGAGTGACCCGGAGATCATAACCTAAACCAAAATCATGAGCCCAATACTCAACCAACTGAGCCACCCAAGGTGCCCCGTCATCATGGGTTCTTAAAGTCAATCCTTTACTTCCTTTATTGATAGAAGTATGGGACTCTGAAACAACGTCACATTAACCCTGAAGTCAATCTACACATAATTCAGGCTGTTGTTTGATTTGGGCAGAGTGATGAGCTCTGTAATAGAGTTGTTCTAAGTCTAAGGTATTTCAAGGGCACTCTCAGGCAATGTATTAAGCTTCAAAATATGTAATTTATAACTTTATATAATGGTGGATACGCTTGCCACCCCCCACCCCCAGTAATCCACTTTGGAAACATGGAATGGAAAATGACTGTTCTGAATATTGTGTCTCTTCATTTCCCAGTTATGATTAATGGAAAATACTGCTGTCCAAAGATCTATTTCAACCACCGTTGCTTCTCAGGGCCATATCTTAACAAAGGAAGAATCGCTGAGCTGCCTCAATGTGTAGGACCTGGGAACTGTGTTCTGGTCCTCAGAGAGGTAAGATTCTTGCCCAGGGCAAAAGAACTTGGGAATTTTCCTAGACTCACCTATACAAAGATCTGCATGCCGTACATGTGACAGTGCTACCTTTTCTCAGAAATGACTCACTTTTGTCCTGTATTGTTCAGGGGACCAGACACATCATTACTTCTCCTGAGGGAGCATTTACCTAGGCAGCTCTTCACATAGCATGCCCTCCTCTGCTAGTGTAGAAAGGCCTTTTGTCAGAGGCTGCCTGAGCATGGTGCAAGGAAGAGTGTGAGCATAGTTGAGGAGGCAGAGGCTGTGTGGCGCTCCCAGGGGCCGTGAGAAGGCGGCTCTCCTGCCGGGCTTGCCCAGCTGCCCAGCCGAGCTGCCACGCACTGTGCGTACTGGCTCTCATGGCTGCCCGTGGGCCATGGGGTGGCAGGGCCAAGTCTGGGGGGGGGCCAAGTGCTGTGTCTGCTGTGATTGGCGAAGGATGTAGAAGCATATGCCAGAGTCGTTTTTAATTCATGGTGCCCATTTCTTCCTGACCGTGACGTTTTGAGTGTCTAAGAGCGTCTGATTATTGTCTTGTTGCCACTTTGGTCAGCAGTTGTATCTTGAATATTATCATTTTTTAGTATTTGTTAATGAATATGACTAGATTTAATCTCCTAAAGGATATTCTCAGGGATAACAAGATTCTAATGGTCTGCTTTTCTCATTCCTGTCCCATATTTCTGCTTTAAAAATGGAGTGCAGGTCCTCACTTTACTTATCAATGCAGCCTATAAACCCAGTCGTGTCCTTCGGGAGCTGCAGCTGGACAAGGACTCCGTGTGGCATGGTTGTGGGGAGGTCCTAAAAGCCAAGTGAGTAGCCTCCACTGCCCTTTATTCTTACCTGTCTGACAGACCTCAGAACCCGTTCTTCCATACATCATGTTAGAATAGTGCTGTCCTCTTGGTCAGTTCTTCAGCTGTTCATGCTAAAGGTCCAGATTCATTTCCTTTGGTAAGTTTCCATCCTGTTGTGGGTCAGTACTGTTCAAGATATGGTAAAAATGAGTTATAAGAAATAAGAAAATTACAAGACCTAAAATGCAAGAACAACTTGTTTTTAGATTTAAGAATAAGGAGTAACATGGAGGACAGTGGGAGAAGGAAAGGAAATGTGAACTGGGGTAAATTAGAGAGGGCGATGAAGCATGAGAGACTTTGGACTCTGAGAAATGAACTGAGGGTTTTGGAAGGGAGGGAGTGGGGGATGGGCGAGCCTGGTGGTGGGTATTGAGGGCACGAAGTGCATGGAGCACTGGGTGTGGGGCATAAGCAATGAGTCTTGGAACACTGAAAAAATAAATTATTATTTTAAAAAAAAAGAAGTCTTAGGGAAAAAAAAAGAGCCATGAAATTACCTTTGCAAATTACTGTGAAAGTTTATAAACGCTTACTCTTGTTTTCTGACCCCATCAGCGTGACCATGGGCAGGTTAACCTGGCCCATGTCCACACTCTGAGGATCACTGCCCAAGGGTAAAGGAAAGCTTTAGTGCAAGTCCCTTTCTTTTAGTAGTTAATGAAGAAGTTCCTATTTAGAAACCTTAAACCGAGGAACCAGAAAGTAAGAGCCTCATTTGCTAATATGAAAACCTCAATGTTTATCTGTCATAGCTTAGGTGATAAATTTGGTTTAAGTACAGTAAGCATAAACTTACTATTTTTAGAATCCTCAGACTATAAAGGACATAGACTATCCTGAAAAGCAAAGATATTTTTCACATCTGTGAATGCAACTTGATTTTCTCTGGGTAATCACTAGCCCAGTAAACTTGGTCTCTGGCATCTTCCATGGCAGATACAAAGGAAAGAGTTACCGGGCTACTGTTGAGGTAGTGAAGACAGCAGATCGCGTGACCGAGTTCTGCCGGCAAACCTGCATCAAACTGGAGTGCTGTCCTAATCTCTTTGGCCCAAGGATGGTTCTGGACAAGTGTTCTGAGAACTGCTCTGTGCTGACAAAGACCAAATACAGTGAGTCTGGTTTTTCAAATTTGTTAACTATGATAGCTGACCATACTTTATATCTTGGAAAGTTTTTATTTTGCAGACATTCACTTACAACACAGATATACAAACTGTTTCTGTAAAGGACCAGATAATGAATATTTTAGGCTGTTGGTCATTTGATTTCTGCTTCATATTCTTCTCTGGTTTGTGTGTGCTTTATTTATTTGACAGAGAAAGAGCACAAGCAGGGGAAGCAGCAGGCAGAGGGAGAGGGAGAGAAGTAGGCCCCTGAGGGGAGGCTGATGCAGGGCTTGATTCCAAGACTCTGGAATCATGACCTGAGCCGAAGAAGACGATTAACTACGGAGCCACCCAGGGCCCCTCTGTTTTGTTTTATTTTCACTTTTAAAGAACACTTCTAAAGATGTGTAAAAGCCATTTTTAGCTTGAGGGCCAGATTTGGCCCTCAGGCCCATTTGCTACCTTCCACATCTAGTATGTATATAAATTAACTTCTGCATCTGATGGGGTATGTGATTCATTCGTATAGTCTGCAAGTATTTATTATGTGTCCCCTGTGTGCCACCACTGTTCCAGCACTGGGATGCTACAGTAAAGAAAATCAAATTCCTGTGCTCATTGAGTTTTCGTTTTAATGTGGGAGACAGATAATAAGTGAACAAATACAGACAGCTACTATGGAGAAAAGTGAGGCAAGAAAAGCAAGCAAAGGGGGTGGGGTGGGGAGTAAGGAAGGCTAGGAGAGGGGCTGCTGTTCAGAGGTGGTTAGGGAAGTCTTCCTGCCAGGTAACAACCTGTAGGAAGCAAGAGAGCCAGCTGTGCAGACATCAGGGTGAGAGTGCTCTGGGCAGAGGGCAGCAGCAGCACAGGCAGGAGTGGGAACTTGCTTCATGTCTGCAAGGAGCAGCGAAGAAGCCGCCGTGGTTGGGAAGCATCAGTAGTAGGAGAAGGGTACTTGCAGGCCTCACTCAGAACTGTCACAGCAACATCTATTCCCTCTCATTGCTTATCTTCTTCCGTGTGAAACTGTGCCACATGTGTGTGTGCATCTGTGTGTGCGTGCGGGGATGCACACACACATCATTCAAGATGAAATTTCCAGTTCAGAGCCTTGTCAAGGCATTGTTCCCCAAAGAAAAAATTCTGATCCTACCTTTCCTTAAATTTTACAAGCCCTGATGTCACTTGGGAGAATAATACAGAGGAAGATTTTGTCTTGTTAAATTTGAAGAATACTCTTAGGGATCTCTGATCTTATGCCTCTTAAACTTTATCATGCATGCAGATCAGCCAAGGATCTTGTTAAAATGAAAGTTGTGATTCATCAGGTCTGTGGGTATCGGGGTCTAAATGTGTCTGCTTTTCCAACAAACCCACAGACACTGTTGCTGCTGCTGATCTGAGGTCATTTAACATGATGAGCTTGCTAAGCAGTCAGTGTTTGAATTGCAAAATCATAGAAGAATCTCACCTTGTAGTTTATATTTGTTGGCTTGTAAACTCCTTAAAGGTAGGGATTGGTGTTTGCTTACAGTCAGATTCAGCACTTAATTTAGCAAATTTGCAAGTATTAGTAGCTACATGAAATATACTCTACATATGTGTGTAATACTTTGAGCCTATGGAAGATATGCAGATTTTATTAGCTTTTTTTTTTTTTTAAGATTTTATTTTTTTGACAGAGAGAAACACAGCCAGAGAGGGAACACAAGCAGGAGGAGTGAGAGAGGGAGAAGCAGGCTTCCTGCCAAGCAGGGAGCCGGATGTGGGACTCGATCCCGGGTCTCCCAGATCATGACCTGAGCTGAAGGCAGTCGCTTAACCAACTGAGCCACCCAGGCACCCCCTAGCTTTTTTCTAAATTTATTTTTCTAAGTGCTATAAGCCTAGACTTTCTAGGAGAGAGTGTTTATGATTTTTCCCAGTTAGTAATCTGAGTGATATCAAATGGATTTATATCTTGTAGAATACATTTTTGGGGGGTAAAAAAATACATTAAATTTTGTTTCTATGTTAATATATAACTAGTATATATATTTAGAGCTAGAATATATATGGTTCATTGGAATTGTCTTTATATTCTAAAATTTATATGAAAGTTCACGGGATCTAGAATAGCCAAAACAATCCTGAAAAAGAATAAAGTTGTAGAACTTACTTTGTTTGCCTTCGAGTTTTATCATAAAGGTAGAGTGATCGGTAAGTGGGGTGAATAATAGTCACCTGGAGTGATGGGACAGAAAAGAGGGGCCAGAAATAGACCCAAATTTATGTGGCTAAATGATTTTCAGTAAAGATGAAGAACTTAACAGGGAAAGGATGTTCTTTCAAAAGACAAATGGCACTGGTACACTTGGATTTCCAGATCAAAAAAACAAAAAACAAAACTCCTTGGCTTCTACCTCACTATACATGAAAATTAATTGAAGGTGTCTCATAGGCCTAAAAGGTAAAAGCTAAACCTGTAACGCTCCTAGAAGAAAACAAGAAGGGTATCCTCAAGATCTCTGGGCAAGTAAAGATTTCTTAGAAAACAGAATGCACTAACATAACGGAAAAAATCACCAAAATTAAAAACTTCTGCTCAGAGAATTTCTCTCCAGGATGTAGCAAATATTCCCAAAGCTCCATAATAAGAGAAATTTGGAAGCCAGAGAGAGCTGACAATCATACAACATTGTGAATATGCTAAATACCACTGAATTATACATTTGAAAATGGTTATTTGTATGTTATGGGGACTATTACCTCACTTTTTAAAAATGTAAAAATAAAAAGAAAATGTTCTGAATTAGTGGCGATTGTTATAAACATAATATACTAAAAATCACTGGTTATGTACACTTTAAAATGATGGATTTTATATTGTGAATAAAAATTTTAAAAGTCAAAAGAGAAAACCATTTAAAAAAACAGGCATTTCACAAAAAGACACATACATGGCCAATAATTGCACATGAAAACATGCTCAATATCATTAGTCATCAGGGAAATGCAAATCTAAACTATAATGAGAAATTACTGCATATCCACTAAATTGGATAAAATGAAGAATGGACAGTCCCACAAGTTGGCAAAGGTATACACAAGTAGATCTCTCTTACACGCTGCTGGTGGGGGCATCAAAGTATGCAACCTTTGCGAAAACTCTTTGGCAGTTTCTTTAAAAGTTTATCTGCATCCACTGTATGATCCAGCAATTCCATCCCTAGGTATTCACCCAAGGAAAATGAAAATATGCCCACTAAAAGCCTTGGACAAGAATGTTCATTGCCAAATAGCAACAGCCAAAACCTGGGAACAGCCCAGGCGCCTGTTAACAGGGGAATAAATTAGTAGATTCTGTACAATGAAATGCTGTTCATCAGTAGACAGGAATGAAGTATTCATACAGCAGCATAGGGGAAACTCAGAATCATACTGAGTGAAAGAAATCTTGTGCAAAAAACATCTACCAAATGTCCATAGATGAGGCAAAACTAATCAATACTGATGGAAGTTGGATACAGTTGTGGTTGCTTTTGGTGAAGGGGACTGAGTGGGAAGGGACCCTGGGAACTTTCTGCGTTGATGGAGATGTTCTCCATCTTGATAGAGGTAGGTTATGTAGGTTTATGCATTTGTCAGTACTAATTACACTGTACATTTTAAGATCTGGGACAGTTAAGAATATTCCATGATATGGAATTTAAACCTTCATCACATACCGTGAAACTATTTTCTGCTGTGCTGGTAGAATCTCCAGTGGTATGAGGTATACAAAAATGGGGAATCCACTTCATTTTTCTCTCTTTCACATTTAGCACACTATTATGGAAAGAAGAAAAATAAAAGAATCGGGAGGCCACCTGGTGGGCATAGCAACTTAGCACGTGCCCTGAAAAAAGCCAGTAAGCGGAGGAAGAGGCGGAAAAATGTCTTTGTCCATAAGAAGAAACGCTCCTCTGCATCTGTTGACAACACCCCAGCAGGCTCGCCCCAGGTACGAGATCTGTGTGTGCCTGTCCTGCCCAGAAGCCAGCAGATCGCAGTGATCCCTGCGGGCTGTCGGAGTCCGATCCCGGCGGGGGTCTGTGGCCCGGGAGCTGGTTTGTGGTGAATTTCCATGAGACTTTTCTCTCCGTTTCCTTTAGGGAAGTGGGGGTGAAGATGAAGATGACCCAGATGAAGGGGAGGACGATTCCCTGAGTGAGGGCAGTACATCTGAGCAGCAGGACGAGCTGCAGGAAGAGTCAGAAATGTCAGAAAAAAAGTCGTGCTCTTCCTCTCCCACCCAGAGTGAGATCTCCACATCACTGCCTCCAGACAGACAACGGAGAAAAAGAGAGCTTCGCACTTTTTCATTTTCTGATGATGAGAATAAACCTCCTTCACCAAAGGTACCCATTTTTAAAATACAGTGCCTTTTATTTCTCTTTCTAGAATTTCCCTCTAAAATCTAATTGTTAATGATGTGGGCATTCCATTTATTTCAGTACAGGCTTCAGTTGAATTTCCCAGGTGTCTCTTAAAAGAATTCCAAATTCAGGGATTTACTTGCATTGCAGGGACTGTTTGGAGATCAACTACCTACCAGAAAGGTGTCTCTGAGTAGCTGCTTACTTTAAGTTAAACTAGCAATGAAACTTTTTTTTTTTTTTAAGATCCAGCCTGTCATTAGTTTAGGGAAATTGCTTTTTTGATATTTTTGATAGATGTTCTATAGAGATAAGTTATTTATCCTTTTGATTCTGGCGAAGCTATTTTATTTGGTATGTATAGCATATATGTGTATTACATGATGCACATACCACAAGAGTGGCAGTTAAGACACGGTTTTAAAACTGGGTTGCATTTTAAATATATTGCCTGAACTGAAGCAGTAAATGATTCCTGAAGATTTAGTTATGTCTTCTTTCTTCCGAAAGTAGCGTCCCATTCACTTCAGCACCCTACAACAGCGAGTTGGAATAGACCAGGGAACAAATGGGAGACCTAAAAACCATTTTTCTCTGTTAAATTGCCCAAATTATTTGTGCTGGAACTTTGAGATAAATTCTCCCCCACTGATATTCTTTATTATAAAAGACAAACATTTCCTGAGTACCTAGTGTGTGTGGACCTTGGCCATCTCTGCTGGGAGAAATCATGCCCTAAAACCTTACCCTTAAATCCTGTCTCCAAGGGTTATGAATTTATAGAGGGAGACTTTTTAAAGAATAAAATAGCTCTGACACCGTTTGGTTTGCTTTGTTGCGGGCAATGAAGGAAATAAGGATTGAAGTTGCTGAGAGGCTGCATCTGGACAGTAACCCCCTCAAGTGGAGCGTGGCGGATGTGGTCCGGTTCATCAGATCCACCGACTGTGCTCCGTTAGCGAGAATATTTCTAGACCAGGTAATTACAGAGACCTTTGAATTTTTGTAATTTGTCTCTTTAGCAAAGGACTATGGGTGTAGTAGCAATTTATTTACAAATCTGAGGAAAAATGTTTCTATCCAAAAGAAAAGAAATATAGTTCCCTTTGTAGGAGTCTTAGAGGATTGTAAGAGATCATGGTTCCGACTTCCCCCACATTTGAAGCCATGATCATTGTGTTGCCATTTTCCCCAAGACTGTGTATCCTTTCCCCAAATACTTGAATGGCTTAAAATCAACTGTGCAGTTCTTAATTGTACTCTAATTTTCCAAAGTAATTATTTGCTTGTTTTTTTTTTTTTTAAGATTTTATTTATTTATTTATTTATTTGACAGAGAGAAACACAGTGATAGAGGGAACACAAGCAGGGGAAGCGAGAGTTGGGAGAAGCAGGCTTCTCGCGGAGCAGGGAGCCTGATGTGGGGCTCGACCCTGGGCTTCCAGGATCATGACCTGTGCTGAAGGCAGTTGCTTAACCAACTGAGCCATCCAGGCGCCCCCCCTTTTTTTATTTGCTTGTTTTTAAGAATAATTAACAACTATAATATGTGAGGCTCTAAAGTGATGATCAGTTTTAAGGCACATTTTCTGAAACATAGTCCGTGACGTAAACAAATACTAATGTGTACGTGTATGTATATATCTTTTTTTTTTTTTTTTGATAACTGGGGAACTGGGGAGATTCTAAACTGAACATCTTTGAAGAGCTCATCAGGCTTTTATGAATGTTACAGAGTGGGAAAACGTTGACATGTATAGTTAATATTTTCTTTCACATTTAGAAAGCATCCTCTAAAAAAATGTTTCTTTTGGTACATCCAGTAGGCAGTTACAAAGTTAGTTTGTTTACTGAATTTCTGCAGAGCAATAAGTGTAGATGGATTCTTACCTACTTGGGAAAAGTTTTTTCTTAATTTCGAAGATTCGTTAGCGTGGAGGACTGCAGGGGCACTTGGAAGAAACTGTGTGATACTTGTGTAAAGGGGAAAGTAAGGAAAGGAAAGCACAGGGACTCGGATTTTGACACAAGCCAAAGGAAACAGGGGCTGTCTTGTCTGAGCTGCCATCCACGTGCACATCATAGATAATGCGTATTTTATGCTTTAACAGGAAATTGACGGGCAGGCCCTGTTGCTCCTTACCCTTCCCACTGTTCAAGAGTGCATGGATTTAAAATTGGGCCCCGCCATCAAACTCTGCCACCACATAGAGAGGATCAAGTTTGCTTTCTATGAGCAGTTTGCCAACTGAGAAGGACAACCAAAGTGAGCTGTGTCTTTGCAGCACAAGTGCAGCAAATCCTTCTCGCTGCTCTCCAAGCTGCGCTGAATCAGCCCTGGGACTCTGGGCCTCGCAGGGCTTGGCTTGCTCTCTTTGCACTTTCAGGGAAGGAGGACCCACACTGAGGAAGAAAAAACTGCATGGAAGTGGCTCTCCTGCCAGTGGGAATGTGGGCATCTCTTGGTCAGCAGATTGCAGTTTTAAAAAAAGAAGAGTTGTGAAGAAAGGACTCATGTAAGAAGAACAGCATTTCCAGTGGTGCGGCCTGAACACGAAGAATAATCTCAGCTGCTGGAAAGCACCCTTATGGTTGTTTTCTTTTGTTCTGTTCCTTCCCATTGTAGATTGAACTCTTTCTTGGAAAGAGAGGACATAGCTTTAAGTCAGCACTGAGTTGGGACTGTGCCTAAGGCACATCAGTGCTTCATTGTCATTGTGTTTTTAAGCTTTTTTAAATTAAAACAGTTCATTTTGGGGACGATTATGTGGCTCTAGGGTTTTGAATGTACAGTCACACTTTGATCCATTTTAAAACCTATTCTTAGGAGTTCCTTTGTTTACTACCTCTGTTGATGATTGAGCTTACAGCCATGTGTAAGATTTTTTGTATGATCCCATTTTTAAGCTACATGAACACTAAAACTCTGACAGAAACTGGAGGAAAAAAAAAATAACCAACATTGTTTGCTTTCTTAAAAATACCACATGAGCACTTACATGAGTTCCTGGCCTGATTTGAGAACCTGCTGTCATTGTTTCCCATCTGAACCCAGTGTGGGCTCCCTTGTTAGGTGGTCGCTCAAAGATTCTGGGTATTTCTCTTTAGTTGCTTTCTCCCCATCAGTCCGCAGAGGGACTTCAGTGGCTCTTGTTTTATGTTTACTTTCCTTCACAGTTGTCTGTTTCATTTCGAGAGTTCTCACTTTGGGTGAAAATCATTAGGTGTTCCCTGGACCCAGAGGAAAACCCATTTCCCTTTCTTTCTCGGTGTCTCCAGGCAGAGATTGAAGAAGCACAACAGAGAAGATCTTTTAGGGATGATACAGAGCATGGAGTTTCTGTAACTGTCCTCATGTCCTCAGTGGCCGCATAAAAACTGAGAGGTGGTTAAGGATTCTGGAAACTTCTTAGCTTAGTCACATTTACACATCCTCTTAGTGAAACTTTTAAATTGAATGTAATCTGAAATCTGAGGATTCCCACTCAGTAGCTCAACAACTTGGTTTTCTTTTAGCTGTTTCTTTTGGCCCAGTTCAAGCTGACATGAAACTACAGGCAAATTTTCACTTAGGATTGTACCACGAGCTACTATAGGACAGTAGCATGTGCTGTGCTGTTCCAGCCAGGAGGAGTGAGGAAAGATGCGCACATAGATTGCTTCCTTTAAATGGTTGGCATCACTGAGTGTTCTGTTTGTTTTTTTTATAATTATCCTGGCTACCTGCAAATTTATAACTTAATCACTCATCTTCAAGACTTGAAAATGTTTTAAAACTACAAACTTGGTGAATTCTAAACAGCTATACAAATACAAGGTAATATTATTACATATTTAAACTGATTGTTGATTTTTCCCTTTTCCTCACCTCTCCTGCTCCCACAAGTTTATGGACCTTGGCAGACATTCTGTAGTCTGCACCCTGTCTTCATTAGATTATTTGTGAACCACCTTACCTCAAGCCTTCCAACCAAACCATATGTTAAAGCATCAATTCTTTGCTTAGGTTACCACCAGGTAGACCTGGAAAGAAGCTTCATTTAAGTAAAAATTAATATGTTTGAACTTACTCAGAGATCCAGTTTTTCTATGCCTATGGAAGAGAAAGCATATATAAGAAGCTTGGGAGACAGTTAGTGTTAAGTACATGGTCTTGGGGCAGGGCATGCATAACTTACATAATTAAAGTTCCTGAGAGCTCAGCAGTTAAGGCACTAGGACAAAGGGAGTTCCTTGAAGAAGATCAATGTTTGTTTTATATAGGAAAATGGGATTTACATCCTATGAGAGGGAATTGACCAAATACAACAGTGAATACGTTAAATTGTCTCTCTTTTGCCTTCTCCAAAACCATAGGTAAAAGGAACCAGAGTCCCTGGAAAGGTGAAACCCACGGCCCTGAGTAGTCTTGAATCCGGATATAGTCAGGACTCAGCTGGTTTGTCTGTACTGTGATTATTTGAGCTCGGCTTTCTCCTAGAAAGAAGCCAACTCTAAGCTGGGTTTCCCTTACTATTTCTTGCATTCTCATGGTGAGATACAGTTTCTCAGGCAACTGCATTAAAGAATTATATCCCCCCCACACACACACACTCCCAGATACTAAATAAGAGAAGGTAATTGGGAATTTGGCACAGGGCTTTTTTTTTTTTTTTTTTTTTTTAAGTATACAATTTAGACCCCATTTCCCTCATAAAGATGCTGGGGCTTGGCTGGACAACAGTGACAGTCTGATTACTCTGATTCTGAAACAGATTTTAAATCTGATAATAACTTACCATGTTGGGATAAAATGTTTGTATGTTACACATGGATACATGAACTTTTGTTTTTTAAAGGTTGATACTGTCTTAAATTTATGAGAGCTACATTGTGAGGGGCTGCATTTGTCTGAATTGCAGCTGGCCCTGCAGCCACCTGAGGTCAGAAATTTTCTATGATCCAGTTTTTGATCCTGAATTGACAAACTTGGAAACAGGTGAATGGACTATATTAGCCTCCTGGACCTTGAAGATGACCGACCACTATTAGCCTATGTTAATGTGTTAGGGAAACTTTTATTGTACATGAAGATTTGCTGTGACATTTTGAGACTACATTTTGTGGGCTTCTGGAAACTATGCTATTTTCCTTTGTAAACTGCCCTCATCCTTCTCAGTTGAAGGACAGTTGAGGGGTCTAGGGCAGGGGATGCATTTTTGGGGCTTTATCTATATCTGCCTTTCTTTGGCGATGTAAGTCGCTCTCAGCCTCTATGTTGTGGATACATGAAGTCAGGGAAGGATCCTTAGCAACTTCTGGAAGAGATGGGCTTCTTGTTAAATAGTTCTTGAATTATGATAGAGACAGACATGGAACACCAGCTCAGAGCTTGGCCTTTCTATGCCTCTTCTCTTGGAAGTAAAGTTATTCTCCCTGTGAGAGGGCCTTGGACCAAAGCTTCCTGAGGACTTGAATATATTTTACTCTCTTCTATTAATCCTATCACTGATGTGGTACCTGAAGATAGATTAAAAGCTTTAGGAGGCCTTAGCTAGGGCAGGACTCAGAACCATTCCTTTCTCACAAGCCAAAAAGTATTTCTGGGGGACACACAGAACATCAGGAAATTGTTAACAGTTGTTAAGAATTATCTAGAGGGGAACTTTGGGAAAACTCACAGATACTTAAATTTACTGGGCACCTATCACCAAAGACTTATACTGAAGACTCCATTTGCTGGTCTGATTGATATCCACAGAAGCTCTGAGAGAGATGTTAGGAGCTTAGTCTCGACAGCAGAGACGTGTGCTGGGTTTGAACACTGGTCCTGTATACTAAGGATGGTGTGTGTGTGTATCTTTGTGTGCATCTGTGTGTGTAAGTTCAAAAATGTTCTGTGTTATCATTTGACCTTAGGAAGATGAAGGAGAGGACATCACTAACAAGTGAAGTATAAATCTTGGTGGGACCAGGGACCCCCCTTTAAAATTTGAATGTCTTTGGTCCTGGGTCCACTGTAAATAACCATGTGTCATGATGCTGTCTCAGAAACTCTGTAGAACAAAGTCTCCTGCGAAGCCAAAAAAATAGTCCATTTCATGCAATTGTAATCTTCCATGACTTGATTTACTTTACAATGTTCTGTTAGTGAATTTTGATGATTCGCCTCCCTTGTTTGAGAGTGTACATACTTTGAACATTTGAATCTATCTAGGCTAGCCACCTATGGACTTGGAGTTTTTGCAGAAGAGTTCTAAACTCAAAGCTCAGTCCACAGATCTGGTTCTAAGCTTTCTCACTTGGGGTTTCCTCGTACTTGTCCCAGGCCACAGAAGTAGCCTTGATTCTGAGGGCAGCCTGCAGGATGAAGGTCTAGAAGGTGGTGGGCAGGAAATGCACTGGAGCTTTTCTTGCTTCTGGTGTTTCAGAACGCTTAGATTTTTCACAAGAACCAGCAAAACCAGGAGAGGGGGAATGGAGAAATAGGCCTAAACTCCCTCCCCTTAATGTCTTTTCTGACTTACCACACCATTTGGGTTTGTCCTGGTGCTATGGCCTATCATCACAAAGGACTGTTTTAGAAGAGAATCAACAGCCTTGGCAGACACGTCCTCAACACCAGCTGCCAAGTGTGGACCCTGAGCTATTTTTGGGGACGAAGAATGGTACTGCCTTGTGAGATGATGCCACCATTGCTGATGGGGACACCCATTCTCAGGATGTGCAGAGACTCAGCCCTGAGGGGATTCTACGTCGTTTACTCAACCTAACTGCATGCCTAGATAGGCAGGATGGAGGTGGGCAAATAGTGCTGAAAGGATGAGGGTAGGCTTTGAGGGGAAAGCAAATCGTAAAGCAGATGATTGAAAATCCTGTACAAAGTTTAGACCAAGTTAAAACTGGACAGTTCCTTATCTCCTTTTGCAAGAAGGCTCTAGGGAAGTGTAGTTTGAATGCTTCTTTTGAGATTTTAAAGTGTTTATTTTCCTCTCTTTTTCTCCCCCCCCCCTTTTTTTTTTTTTTTTTGGTTGAATATTCTCTAAAGACAATCAGAGGCCAGCTAGGGTGGGACTTCTGGCTGGTTCCAGCACTGTCCTTGCTCCTCTTTCTGATACTAACTTGTTGCAACTGATGCACTTTGTTTATGCTAGCCTTTTTTTTTTTTTTTTAAGCTGCTTGGAACAAAACAAAATGCATATTGCATTGTACCCTTCCTGCTTGCTGTTTTTCTCTTAATTTTTAAAGTTATGCATTGAGGATAAAGTATAAGGAGAAATATGCACAAGAATACCTATTAAAATAACTCCCATCAAGTTTGATGGGTATAACTTCAAGGGATTAAAGAATAACTATTTTGGATGAATATTCTGCGTGTTTTCTTTTGTAAGTAAGAATGTATAAGAACTTGTATATTACAACAGTTTTAAGTGGTTGTAAGAGAATTAAAACACACCTTATGCTATGTTTAACTTCATTTGACAGCAAAGAAGACATCTTGGCCAGAGTAAATCCTTCAAAACTCTTTCCAGTGGGTCCTCAGAATCATCTCTGGAAGGAGGAGAAAGTTCCTTTCTACTTCAATAAAATGTACCTTTCCAGAATTCTCCCCTCTCCTCTGCTGTCTGATCTTTACCCTCTGGATTTGGGTACTTTTTAACTGCAGTTCAGGAAAGGTAGAACAGAATTTCCCCACAGCAACCTTGCTCCTGGCATTGGGAAATCTGCCCCTGATCTTGGAAGAATGCTTCTCATTTGTATTCATTTGCCTTGGTACAGCAGCAACGGGCCTTAAGGATCCCTCCACATCTGGATGTGCAGAGCAGTGCTTTGTCAAAAACTTCATTCTTCAGCTTTATGTACAACTTTCCTTAAGCTGCCTGTATCTTCAAGCAATTAACAGTCTCCTTATACCAGCCCACAGTCTCTCCTGCTTTAAGTACATATCCTCTCATCTGGTTCCCTCTGAACATGGACTGTAACTATTGAGCATCCTCATAAGAGACCTTCTTAGACTTAAAGACAGTAATGCAATTTTCCCTGACCTATTTATTTTCTTAACCTGATTTTCTGTATTTTCCCATGTCAATACTTGTGGAGAGTTTTACATTTTATAAATTAAAATTCAGTTTAATTTAAAAATGTGTTGCCATGTTCTCTGTGCCAGGCACTATGTTGCATTCAAGGGTGAATAAAAACCAGTTCCCACACTCTGCTGTGTGTGAGAGAGAGGTGTACCGCCATCTAATGGAGCTGCCTGAAAAGTTCTAATGGAGCAGTAGGCACAAGGTCATGTGGAAAGCCCACTGGGGAGAGGGAGTTCAGGCAGGCCTCAAGCACCAGTAGCAGTTCATTCCGCAGGGACAGGGAACAGTGGTTCGTGCAGCTAGCATGCTGTTTGAGACACAGGAGGTGTGAAATGCATTGGAAGGGTAGAGAATTGGCTCTAAGGACCCAATAGCATTTTCGTTCTCTAGATAATCAGGTTAATAATTCCAGTTAACTAAGAAAGCTTTTGTAAGCGTTTCACACGTTGGAATTCCGTGGTGGCTATCTTAGGGAAAATTTCCCTAAATACAGCTTTGCTTGTTCTACAAATATAGCCCCATGTCTACTGGAGTGATGCCACGCGCACACAATCATTAATTGGATGCAACAGGAAGGCTAGGGACTGGAAAGCACCAACAAGAGGTGTCTGGAGAAAAACCAGAGGGGCTGGGAAGGTAGCTGGGAGAATAGGGTCTAGAGGCCATGGTAGAGGGAGAGAGCTGGTTCCAAGGAGTCAAAGGGTTAAGGCGGGAGTAGAGGTGTCTGTGTGGAGGGAGGGGACCTTAGAGATTCTGGCAATTACCAACAGTTTGGCCTTATGGAGCACGTTCAAAATGAACAAGATGGGGACATGTTCACATGTTTTCAGTATAAACCTTGTGTATTTCTAAATGACAGCGACTGGATTAAAATGACCACTTACATAATGTTTAGGGAAGAAAAAAGTCAACTCTGGCCTAATTGACGAAGATAAGCTTTTGGCCACAGTATTAGCACTAACAAGGAAAGTAGAAGGACGCTAAACGTCTGGGTTGGAAGGAATATGCCTTTGTGCAGAGTCTTGGATTGTTTTCCTCACCACCTCCTTCAGGATAATCTAAACTGCTAACTGAAAATGCAGATTATTCCGCCCTGTCTCCGAACGACTGAATCGGAATCTTTGAGGGTGGAATCCAGGAGTATTTTTAATAAATTCCGCAGGGTGTGAGGACTTCATTTTGGAAAAGAAAAGGATTTAGTCGCAGATGGTCCCGGCTCCTGCCTTCGGGATGTGGAGCTCTGCGCGGGTTTGGGGGAGGTGCCTTGGGCTCACCTGCTCCACTCTACCGGCGGCCTGAACGGACGACCCCGCCCCCACGCCCGAACGGAGCCCCGCCCACGGGAGGGGGGAGAGCTGGAGAGGCCGAGGCCCGCCCCCACGCCCGGTCAAGCCAATCAGGCGCTGCGGTCTCAGACGTCGGGTTACGCGCGGCGGCGAGTGGGCCGCGGGGCGGAGGTACCGGCTCCAGGCTTGGACTCCCTACCCGGAGCTCGGCGGCGCGGGCCCCGCAGGCAGCGAGGGCGGGCGGGCGGGCGGCCTGGCCGCGGCGCTCTGCGCCCCTCCGCCAGGCCCGCCATGCAGGGCCCCGCCGGGAACGCGAGCCGCGGGCTCCCGGGCGGGCCGCCTTCCACCGTCGCGTCCGGGGCGGGCCGCTGCGAGAGCGGCGCTCTCATGCACAGTTTCGGCATCTTCCTGCAGGGGCTGCTCGGCGTCGTGGCCTTCAGCACGTTGATGCGTGAGTCCGGGACCCCCGCCCCTCCTGAGGCCCTCTGGGACCACCTTAGGCCCAGCCCCGCCTCGGGGACCCTCCTGACTGAAGGCTTAAGGCCTGGGGCCCCGGGCCCTTCGGCGGTGCTGTCTTCTGCCCTAGAGCGCAGGCTGGGCATTCCCAGACTAGCGGGAGCTCCCTCCTCAGACCTAGGGTCCTGAGGCCCTCGCCTTATCGAGACAGCCTTTAGCCAGGGGTCACCCCTTATCTCCTACAGCCTGCACACGCCTCTCTTCCCATATAACTGCCCAAAATTCGCCCTCCTGCTACCTTGTCATCGCGAATTAAGGCTACTCCACTTTCCGGCCAGGAGTCATGAACCCCCAGGTGGAGTAATCCTTTGTGCTCCCTCATAGAGTCTCCTCCTAGACTCCTCTTCACACTTTGAACCCGCATCCCTAAATCCCCAGTCCGATGCTGGGATTTTTCCTGCTCCTCCACTCTGCAAAGATTTGCTGACTCCCATTGGCTTTTAAATCCTGCTACTTTGCAATACCTGGATCATAAGGCCATGCATTGCGTTCCCAGTACTACTTCCTTCTGTGTCGCCACCCTTCTCTTTCCCCCAGCTTTATTTTTTGATTTGGTTGGAGCAGGACCCCCCAGACTGCCTTCCTCCCCACTTCTCTTTCCCCTCTTTCCTTCCTGAGCAGGGCCACCTGTTCCATCTCTGTCCCAAGCTTTCCTAATTAAGTTGTATCTCAAGCCTCCCCTGGGTGTTCCTCTACCCAGCCCACTCTATTGCTTGTATTTAAAGTTTCCTTTGAGACTCAGGCAACCTAGTGGCTTGGTGGAGGTCTGGGGAGGTCACAGAACCCCTGTGCTAAGTCCCTGGGGGCCCTTACTTGAGAGTCTCCTGATCGAAAGAAAGCCCCAGATGGCCCATCTTGAAAACTAGAAGTTCCACCCTAGTTTTCAGGTGTGCCATGCATTTGGGGTTGTGTTGTTTCCTTGGTGCACGTCCTTCCCTTGATTACAGTAACAGGAGGCTTCAGAAGTTGGCTGTGGGCCTACGAATGCCCCTGTGATTGCATTCTGGGGGACAAAGGGGTTATAACGATCTGTACCGAGGCATTAATTCCAAAATGATGGGTGCTCACATGGGCAGAGTGGAAAGTTTCTGCAGAAAGTATGCTCCTTCGTACTGGGGACAGATCCTGCAGCTGTGTGCATTTGTCCTCTGGGGCGGACTTGCTGGAGTTACAGCTGTGCTTGTCGTAACACAGCGCTTATTTGAGCAAATTCTCCCAAGCTTCATTCAGGTAACCCTGAAGAGGCTGTTCTTAGAGGACACTTCTTCTGGTGGCCTGACCTTGATAAATCTTACCCCGAGTGCCTGACTGTATATGTTTGCCACTCTTTCTTTCCTTTTAGTCTCTACTTGCCTTGCTATTTTCCCAGCTGAACAAATACCCATTTGTTCCTACGGTAATTTTTTGTGATGACCTAGCCAAAATCAGCTGCTGATTTAGGGGCATGGACTGTGTGTGTGTGTTTTCAGGACACTGTGCGTGGGTCTCCTCTCCCTTCCTGTCCCACTTCTGCCTCCCTCAGCTGGCCTTCCCTTCTCTCTGAAGGAACTACAGGCTTACTTTGCATTCCGTTTCCTAACTTATGATTTTCTAGCCTAGCTCTGGCTATTTCCGTGGATTTGATTGCTGCAGATGGCCCGATTTATTCCTGAGGGCTTTGAATTCGTGGTTCAGGGAGGGAAATGTGATTATGACAGGGCAGAGTTGCTCGCTGCTGAGAACTGTGCCAGGTGGCCTGTGTTCAGAGTGACGCCGCTGGCCCGGGAGTCTTTAGGGACATACTCACTTTGCTTAATCTTCAGCATGAACACGTGTGCAAACCCCACTGCCGTGGGTGCTTTCTGTATGCAAAGACCAGACTACAGAGCGGCATTTTGCTCAGTGTAAGTCTAGAGGTGGAGGGTGCCTATGGGTATGGGCATTGGTTCCTGGGACAGTGATGAGGAGGGGTGACAGGGAGAAGGAGTGAAAGGGTAAGAGCCATGCCTGTCCTTGCTTATCTCTTCAACTTGTCGGTTCTGCTCTGAGGATTGTGGGGCTTTCCCCTTTGGCGCTGCGGGGATGCAGTGACTTTGCTGGCGACACGGGGACGGGGGTGGAGGTGCTCTCTAGGAGGAGCATCTGTGAGCAGTTTGGTTTGCCCGGCCTCGTCTTCCCAGACGCAGCGTTGGTTCCCCAGTCAGGCAAAGCTGCTGGCAAGAGGGCCAGGCTCTCGTAACAGGTGTCCAGCTTGCCACCCTTGAGGGACGTCTTGGTGTGTTAAGAGGAGGCCACTCCCATCCTTCATCAGCTCCACTGTTTCCTCTGTGGAGCATATCTTAAATAGCAGTCATCTCTCCGGAGCAGTTTTAGTTAACCTCTCTGGGGTTACAGGCTGTTCCGTCCCGGGTGCTTTTGTCTACTCTCTCCCACCCCAGCCTGGGCCATGGGCTCGTTGGCTCTCTTCCCTGACAGTGCCCCTGGTCTGCGGGCAGGTGCTGTTCCATTTTCCTGTCAGACCAGCTCTGTTCCATTGGCTGCACCCCCTTCCCTGCCAGGCAGGCTGAGGCATTTTTCATCACTTCACATCCCTGAATTCAGTGACCCCACAGACTGCTGTGTCTCTTTTTCTACCCAGAAAAGTCACTTTTCTTTCTCCATTTACAGGTGGTTGTGTTTTTTACCTAGAGGGTTTTGTCCTGGAGGAAGTCCTCACATATATATACTTGAGTGTGTGCGCGTGCGTGTGTGAGTTGGGGGGGTGGATTTTGATTCTCACAAGGATTTCTCATCCTGTGCTTGCTCTGCGTGGGGGTTTTCAGACGGTCCTCAGCCCAGACGGGCGAGAGTTAAGAATGCCAGGTGATGTATGGTGTCTTTCCTCAGGCTGCGTAAACACACAGACTCTTACCAGCCAACATCCGTAGGCATGTCTTACTGTCAGCTAAGCTATGTCGGCATGGCTCACACCTCCCTACGTGCTGAGCTTTCCAGAGGCTCCATCCTAAGCTACCCCCTGTGAGGAAAGCTGAACACACTTCGAGACAAGCTTGTTACAAAGGGACTTCCCAGACTGGGTCCTCTGGGTTCTCTGGGATGTCACTGAAAAGCACTGGTGTCTGAGGAGAAAGAAATGCTTGTCATGATCTGCCTGCTGAACGGTTCCTCTGGTTTTGGTGGCTTTATCTCTAGTCTGTGACTCGAAGTCGCTCAGACCAGAGCCATAGCAGGCCTGGAGCTCAGTCTGCTTCCCACCTGTCAGCCAGAGGTCGGTGTCGGGCAGGGTGCGTGTTGGCATCTGGGAGTGCTGACGCTCAGGATGTGGGGTGCACACCAGACACCAGCATAGAGCTCTGGGCTGAGGTATACACAGAATCGGTTTTTAACTCAACAGGCAGTTGGAGAGCTTGGATAAACCTGTCTGCCTATTTTCGTGTTACAGAGGTGGGGACTTACCAGCTGAGAGAGCATGTCAGTGTTTTACAAAAAATTGAGAGATGAGAGTTTTCCTGAAACCCGGAGGTGCATCACGCACCAGTCTGCCCAGCTTTGAAATCTCAATCTCATATGAGAGTCGCTGGTTTTCTCACGTGGTGAACCGGCCTCCCTACGTCTTCTGTACACGCAGACCTGTGGGGGCCACCCTTCCTGGGGTCCCCTGTCCCTTCCCTATCCCAGTCTTTACCTTACAATATGTCAAATTGGAAAAGGAAAGATGAGGAATAATACAGTGATAATATAATCTCAGCCCTCCGCCTGGATTCAGAAATTGTTTGTGTTTTGCCACATTTGCTTTATCTTTATACTTTTTTTTTTTTTTTTTGCCAAGCCATTTTAAGGTACTTTGCAGCCAGGATCCCACTTCACCCTTAAGAACTTCCAGTTACGTCTCCTGAGAAGGAGTACAGTCTTCTGCATAATCACAGTCTTATGATCACGCCTAAGAAAATATATACCTCCACCGTGTCCCCCAACAGCTAGTCCACAGTCACCCTTGCCCACATGTCCCAAGTCTCTCAGAGCTGGGGTCTTTAAAAACTGTGAGCCATCAAGGGCCACATGATGCATTGGTTGTGTTTTGAAGTCACTTTTACTGTAGAACAGTCTCCCCCTATATTCACTTGCACACCCTTTTTTTTTTTTTTTTTTTTAATGACATTGCTGTTTGGGAGCATGCTGGCCAGTTGTCACGTGCCACGTCTTGTGTTCTGGAGCTGTCTGGGTGTTTCCTTGTGGTTGTGTGAGCTGTTTCACGGACCCCTGTGTTCCCTGAGTTTGGTCTGGAGGGGGTTTTAGATTCAGGTAACCTTTTTTTATAGCAAGAACACTCCGTAGGCAGTGCTGTGTGCTTCCTATCGCAGTGTACCAGGCCACACATGACCTGGAGCAGCCCTGCTGTCAGTAATAGTAAGGTCCATTACTTGCTGGAGGGGTGAAGTCTCTGGATCTCTCCCTTGTAAAGGTCTGTTTTCCTCTGTGCAATGAATAAATGATCTCTGTGGTGGTGATCCTTTGAGATCATGGGAATATCCTATTCCCCAGTAACTTTTCACTTAGTGGTCACCTGGTAGAACAGTGGGACACAGTGGTGGCCGTGCTGGAGCTGGAGCTCAGGAGACAAGGCACCTGTCTCTGGGCCCTGCACCCAGCACTCAATAAATATCGGTTTCCTTTGCTCCCTCCAGAGTGCCAGCCAAGGCTGAGGAAGAACATCCCTTTTTTTGTCCCAGGCTGGTATTGTGCCCATAGGGGAAGGGAGGACGGCCAATATTAGTGTGGCAGCTGGTTAGGAATCTTTATTTTTAGAGAGTTTTCAGGGTTTCTAAACACTCATTTATCTGGTAGCATGTATCCATGATGGTGATCTCCTCTATTTATAGTAAAACTTAATTAATTTGGAGTAAAATCAGGGCAAGAGGGAGTTGTCTGAATTAGAGGTCGGTCTGGGTTGTAGAATAATTTAATGAAATGCATTTTGTAGCCTTTTAAATCCCTCTGTTTGTCAAGCGTTGCCCTATAGGGACCTATCCAGCCTCCATTGCTTTAATGATCTGTTTAAAATCCTTTGCAATTAGTATAATATTTGCATGAAAGTGAAGTCTCTTGGAAGGAATTTTACAGGTGGTTAAAAATAGCAGGATCCCCGGCTCTGGAACCCGTCAGACCTGGCTTCCATTTCTGCCTCGGCCTAACTGTGCCCTTGAGCAGCCTACCTGTATTTCCCGATGGTTCCGTTTGCTCCCCGGTAAGATGGAAACAATTTTTCTGGGACTTGGGGATGAAGAAGAATGTAAGAAGCTGAATCAGTATCAGGCACACGCTAGGCCCTCTGCAGGGGGCAGGGGTGAGGTCATCCTCATTGTTGTTACAGTATTTGCATTGGAGAGTCCCATTTGAAGAGCGTTTCACAAGTGCTTGAGTAACTTGTTTTCTGAATTAGGTTAAACATTTCCCTTGCTATCTTGTTTGCAGAACATCTTTACCTTTCACCCTCCTTTCATGGACTGCATAATGGTAGAAAACTTGAACACAACCAGTAGGATGCTGGTGAATTCCGAATTAGCATGTACCCAGAGCAGGTAGCTTTGGTAGATGTAATGCTCCCCCTTTCTTCTCCTAACCCTGACCTGTTTTCACCTACAGAGTGTCTCCTGGGCCTTGAGAGGGCAGCCTGGTTACAGGTGCTTGACCTGCATCCAAGGCCCTGGCCTTCTCTGCCCCAGGTCCTATGATGGCAGGGGATGGCCCCGACCCCTAGAGCTGGTGTCTTTCCTGAAGCTTGCTCCTTACCGAGTTCTCATTGTGCCAGCTCCTGTGCCCAGCACTTGTACTTCCCAGGCACTCTGGAAGGAACCAGTACAGTGAACACTGGCCTGGTTAGTAGGTGTAGAGCTGAAATGGAAGCCAGCCTCAGCAGACTCCAGACCCTCTTCACCACTCCCCTGCCTCTGCCTGCCTTCCTTGGGCCCCTTTCCACACAGGTGCAGTCTCTGAGGACCCTCACCCCTTGCTGCTTCACTTCATTTTTTCCTGTTTAAACAACCTGATTTTCTTTCTTGATCTTTTTTATGTCCAAAGTGTTACATGCAACTTCAGACCATTTTATGGTTCTTGACAGCATGAAAATAGACATTTGAAATGACTTACCAGTCACTTTGTGCCTGTGTGAGTTCCATCTGAGGTCTGCCCCCCTAACCTGGGCTTTTGTGCAGGCTCTGCCTGGCTGCGTGAGGGTGGCCCTTCTGTCCGGGGACTGAGCCTCCTGGAGCACCGGGGAGGCAGTAGAGCTGCGTTGGTTCGGTGGCTGGTGAGGAAGGCTCCCCCCTGGCTCTCGGTCGTCTCAGCTTGCCTGCTGGTTTTCATAGAGTTTGTTCCCCTGGTGCTGCAAGGAGTGTAGTTAACAGCCTTGTGTTGGGGAGAACCCTGAAGTTACCCTTTTCCTCATGGATGCCTAGAAGTGGTCTGTGAGTCTCTCCAAATACTCCATTACTGGGAAGTTCTCCATCTCACCCAGGCTTTTTCAGCTTGGCAGTGTTGGCATTTAGGGCCAGATTATTCTTTGCTGTGGCACTGTCCTGTGCATTGTCAGGTGTTTAGCCTCGTCCCTAGTGGGCCTCTGCCCACTAGGCACCAGACGCACCACCCTCCCTCAGGCTGAGACAGGTAAAAATGTCTCCAGATACTGCCCAGTGTGTCCTGGGGAGGTTGGGGGCAGGGCAGAGTTTTCTGTTTAGAACTGCCATTATTCAGTTTGGGGATCATGCCATGAACTCTCAGGGGAGCCCTAGAGAACAGATTTGGTCAGTATGTGGCCCCTGAAGGATGAGAACATTGCCCTGGCAGGACTTGTTAAGGGCCTAGCTGCTGCCTCGGTGGGGGACTGCCGAGACCTGTACCCCGTCCTCCAGAGACTTGGCTGGAGTGGGCTGTGGCCCGGCAGTGTGCATGCAGTTGGTCATGGAGGAGAAGGGGGAGGGGTTCTGCCCACGGCTGGGGAAGCATCCATGGGGAAGTCCAGGGATGAGGGCGACACGAAGGGGACGGGGGGAATGGTGAGAGCCAAGGTCCACAGGAGATTGTGAGCAGAGCCATTGTCCTGGGGGCTGGAGAGCATGAGACAGAGGCTCCCAGAAAAGGAGGCTTCTAGACAGCCTTCCCATTCAGTGCAGGCCTCTTTTCCTACAACTTGTGCTTAAAACAGAAGGTGAGTGAAATTACTGGGTGGCATGTCAGTTTCTGCCTTTACCTTGTGCTCTGTTTGGACTGTTCCTCTGCGAACGTTTCCTTTGAAGCAGCTTTATCACGTCCCTTTTCTATCTCATGGGGTCCCCCCTGAGGAACCAGCCATCCAGCTCCAGAGATGTCGCTACTAGGTGGTAAAGGGAGCCCTGCGAACTAGCTCTCCCTGGCCGCCCTGCACATTGCACACAGGTGTAGAGGAGGCGGGGCTGCCGGGGCGGGCAAGGCCTGGTCTGTGAGGACGGTCCCGGGCTTTAGTGGGCTGGGGCTTGGCTAAAGAATATCTCTTACGAGAAAACCAAGGGTGAGAGAATTCTAGAAATCCTGTACCTACCCCAGCAGGATTGTCAACCCCTGCAATCACCTTTGTGCCTGTGATGAAAAGACTTCTAACTTGAGTTACTGCAATCCCATCTTAGCGAATGACAAGTCCTCCCACGTTTCCTTTGATTTAGAGTGTCCTCTTCATCCTAAAGGGTGTGTTGTGCCACCGTCAGGCCCCATTCGAGCTGCTTTGCGTGAGGCTGGGCCTTACCTGGGGCGTGCTTTCGTGTAGGGGCCGTGGGGTGGCACCCAGGGGTAGGGGAGGTCAGGTCACTCGGCTGGCTGGGGCTCTCTACTGTTCTTTCTTTGTTCTTCTTGGCCCTAAAATTTCTTTGAAAGACTCAGTGTTGAGTGTCTATGGCTTTTCCTATCCCCAATCAGTAGTAAGTGTCAAGAGCTTTCACACTTTGTCTTTAGTTTTCTCTTTTATGGACAAAGTTGTGTGCCCAATAGCTCGGGACACAAGCAGAACCAACCTTGTATTTTTAATATGTTCACTTTTCTCAGAATGCTTTTCTTCCCCCTTCCTCCAGCTTTTGTTCTCTAGTCCTTGGGCTTCTTTAGCCTCTTTTTTTTTTTTTTTTTAATTTTTAAAGATTTTATTTATGTATTTGAGAGAGAGCAAGAGCAGAGAGAGAGAGAGAGAGAGCAGAGGGAGAAGGAACAGGGGGAGAGGGAGAAGCAGACTCCCCGCTGAACAGGGAGCCTGATGTGGGGCTCAAGCCCAGAATCTGAGGACCTGGGGATCACCTGAGCTGAAGGCAGATGCTTCACTGACTGAGGCACCCGGGCACCCCTCCTCAAACTTCTTAAGCTCATCAGTGTTCATTATGGGCTTTTCCATTTTCTTAGAAAACATTTTCACTTAATAACATGGAAAATGATGTAGAGAAGTGAGGTGCTGGCATCGCTCCAGTTTCACAATAAGCTGGAGACACCTTCCTGCAGGAGCAGGGCACACAGCCTCTTTTGCCCAGACCCGAGGGCCCTGTCAGCATCTTGGCCAAGGTGGCGTCAGAGGGCGAGAGCAGGTTTTCTATTTGGGTGGTGAGTTTGGGCCCAAAATATTTGCAGGTCATTCCGATGCAGCAGACTTGAAAATTGTGGGTCTGTTGTTTCCACCGCTGCTCCCACTCTCAGTCTGAGCCCTGCAGGGAACTGGGGTCCAGAAGTCTGGAAAGGAGAGGCTGATGACAAGGGGTGGACACTGGGGTCCTGCAGACTGAGTGGAGGAGGTCTCCATGAATGTGTTTCTCTGTCAAGAACCCTGGTTTGTAATTCTAGCTCCAGATTCATCAATTGCTGGGGGGGGGGGGAAATTGCTTTACAAAAGGGCAGTTAAGAGGAATGTTAGGTTGCCTCTCAGACCACTGAGCAGAGCACATATGGATTTGTCTTTTTCGACATGTTAAAGTAAATAACTTACTGATATCTCCGGTGGGTAAAAAAGTCTTCAGGGAAACAGCCAACAAACTACACTGTGCTCTTACCATGGACCACTGTAGTTCGAGGGCCGCTGCTGTGGGTGGGATGGTATTCTGGGTGGCAACTGTGTTAGAGTGATCATGTTTGTCCCAAAATGGAGGTTCTCAGGTTGGGCCAGCGTGGACGTGGCTTAGGCTGAATTTTGGTCTGCAGTAATATGAGGCACAAGGGTGAGGAGAGGTTGTGATGGGCGAGTTGCTCTCTGAAGGCGTTCATACCTGGGGAACCATGGAACCTTACCAAGGAGCTCCTCTGCCCTCACTCACAGTGGCCTTAGCTACCGGTAGTCCTTTCCCTTGAACTAAGGTCTTGCAGGACAGCCAGGCTCTGGGACCTGCCCTCCTTTTTCGAACTCTTTCTGTGCTGTAGACAGCTCAACCCCCATGGTCTGCCTTGTAACCTAGGCCAAGCCATGTTATGGGACAGGGGGATGTGGCAATGTGCCCCAAAGCTGCTCTTCTCCCAGCCCCCACACCTGCCAAACCCGTCCTGCCTCTTCCCCTTACCCACATCTCTCATTCCCTTGAATGCTCTTCTCCTTCCTTCCCACCTAGCCACATCCTCCCCTGCTTCCAAGAAACTTCCCCTAATGACCTTACAACAGATAGTCCATATTGCCCAAGTATGACCTCTGCCTCTCCCTGGGCCTGATCCAGTGCTGGCGCTGTGCTGGGTGTTCCCTGCCTGGAGGCTGGTCTTGGAACAGTTCCTCAGCCTTCCTGTGTCTTTCTTGGCCTTGACACTTTTGAAGAGTACAGGCCAGTGGTTTTGTAGACTATCCCAGATGGGGCTTATCTGATGTTTCTTCATGATTACATTCAGGTTAAGTGTTTTAGGCAGGGATGCTGCGTAAGCGATGTTGTGACCTCCTCAGTGCATTGGGACCCTGAGGCACCCAACGTGGGTTTCTCCCAGTACTGGCAGAGTTCTCTTGATGGCTGCAGGAAGGTGGTTCCCCCAGGTCTCTCCACCATGAAGTTAACATTTTTCCCTTTGTAATTAGTAAACCGGGGTGGTGGTGGGGGGGATAGGTATGTTGAGAACTTGTAAATGTAGGTTCTGTTTTCAGTCTTCTTGTAAAGCCTCCCCTGTTTGGGAGGTCAGAGCCACAGGCACTAAGGGATTTTGGCTGAAGGGGCTTTGGCCCATGTTTGATCTGGGGACAAAACTGAGTCACACTGTGTAGTGCTTATTATGTGTCAAGCCTTGTAAGCGCCTTACGTACATTAACTCACTTATTTCTCACATTAGCCACCTGAAGCGGTACTCCTCTTATCCTGTTGTATACCTGGGGAAACTGAGGCACGGAAAGGTTAAGTGAAGTGTCTGAGGTTATGGCAGCCTCTAAGTGGAATACTGGGATGCACGCAGCGCCAGGGCTCCCCGCTGCTCTGCCTATCTGCTGTGTGCAGGGCTCACCTCTTGTTCGAAACAGAGGGACACTGCTTCTCTACCCTCCGTGGACTTCCGGTCGCCTCTGCTGTGGGCTGCTCCAACACCATCTGGTTACATTGTCTCCCACCTGCTTGGTTTTTCACTCAGAGCATCATTGCAACACTTTTGTAGGCGTGATACTTGCACCAGGAAAAAGCTTTGCCTATTGAGATTGGAGTCCAGGGCTTGTTAACGTCATAGAGTCTGTCCCATGTGGCTAAATAGGATGTTTGAGCCTCTATAAAAGCGGGTGAAGAGACTTTTGCCGGTGAAGGAGTCGGTGGTATAGAACTTCCCCTTCTTCTAGAAGCAACCAGAAAACAGACCAAAACATACAAAACAACTGTTTGTAGACATTGGGTAACAGGTGGCTCAGAATAATGGTCCCTGAGGGACCGAAAATAATAAGGTAAGCCCTGTACCTCCGGGACAACTTTCTGCCTGAGGCAGTTTCCAGATCTCAGAGCAGTGAGGAGGAACCCATGCAGAGCACAGCAGCCTGGCCAGGTTGAGAAGACAAGAGTTGAGGAAGCCAAAGCAGTTGGACAATATAGAGAAAAAGGAGCTACCTGGAGGCAAAGCTCTAGGCATTTGCTCAGGAGTCTTCTCATCTCTTTCTGCACATGAGTCTGTGCGTGCATAGGGGGCTTTGCTAGCAAAGCCAAAAACAGCTGCTGGGAAGCTGGTAACTGAACTGCTTCTAGGGTTGGGAGATGTTGTTCTGTCCAGTTGGAGGTGAGACCTTGTTGACCGCCAGGGCATTTGGTAGACACCAAAGATCCCCCTTCTCTGAGAAAGCCTTTCTCAAACTTTGCTGCCTACCCTGGCAGAGGGGCACACAGCTTGAAAACAAGCCTGATAACCATACACAGAAACTGAGCAGAACTACAGCACAGATCTGGATGTAGACGTGGCAACTGTAACATTTCTAGAAGGAGACATAGGAGAAAGTCTTTGTGACCTTGCGATAGGCAGAGATTTCTTAGGACACTAAAAGCTTGAACTGTTACAAAAAGAAAGAAAGAAAGGAAGGAAGGAAGGAAGGAAGGAAGGGAGGGAGGGAGGGAGGGAGGAAGGAAAGAAAGAAAGGAAAGAAAGAAAGGAAAGAGAGAGAGAGAGAAAGAAAGAAAGAAAGAAAGAAAGAAAGAAAGAAAGAAAGAAAGAAAAGGAAAGAGGGATACTGGGTGGCTCAGTCGGTTCTGCGTCTACCTTCAGCTCAGGTCATAATCCCAGGGTCCTGGGATCGAGTCCTGCATCAGGCTCCCTCTTCAATGGGGAGGTTGCTTCTCCCTCAGCCCCTTCCCCTGCTCATGCTCCTCCACCCCTAAATAAATAAATACAATCTTGGGGAAAAAAAAGAAAAGTTAGACTTCCGTCTAAATTAAACATTTCTGACTTTCAAAATTAATATACTGAAAGGAAAACAAAAAGAAAAGCCACAGATTTGGAAAGAAATATCTGACAAAGGACTTGCATCCAGAATAGGTAGAGAATTCTAACAACTCAGTTGAAAGTCAGCGCAATTTAATAATAGGCAAAGGATTGGAATAGACATTTCTCTAAAGAAGATATATAATTGGCCAGTAAGCACATGAGGAGCTATTCAGAATCATTAGTGATCAGGGACATGGATGTTAAACAGTGATGCCACCGTGTACCCACAGAATGGCTACAATTAAAAAGACTGATAATAGCAAAAGTTGTAGAGAATATGAACTCTGAAACTCTTAATATATTGACAGCAGAAATGTGAAATGGTACAACCATTTTGGAGAACTGAAAGTTTCTCGTAAAGAAAATGACTTGTGGGGTGGCTCAGTTGGAGCAGGTGACACTTGATCTAGGGGTTGTAAATTTGAGCCCCGTATTAGGTGTAGAGATTATTTAAGAATGAAATCTTTTGAGTGCCTGGGTGGCTCAGTCGGTTAAGCAACTGCCTTCGGCTCAGGTCATGATCCGGGAGAACCAGGATCGAGTCCCACGTCGGGCTCCCTGCTCGGCAGTGAGTCTGCTTCTTCCTGTGACCTCTCCCCTGTCATGTTCTCTCTCTCATTCTATCTCTGTCAAATAAATAAATAAAAGCTTAAAAAGGGTAATAAAAAATGAAATCTTTTTTTAAAAGATTTATTTATTTGAGAGAGAGCACACAAGTGGGATGGCAGGGAGGAGCAGAGACAGAGGGAGAAGCAGGCTCCCTGCTGAGCAGGGAGCCCAGTGGGGGACTCGGTCCCAGGACCCTGGGATCATGACCTGAGCTGAAGGCAGATGCTCACATGACTGAGTCATCCAGGTATCCCTTAAAAATGAAAGGTTAAAAAAGAAAGAAAGAAAAAAAAAAGAAAATTAGACCTGCCATCCAACCCAGCAATGTCACCCCTAGACATTTACTTAAGAGAAAAGAAAACGGGGCTATAAAAGGACTTGTACATAAATATTCATAGCAGCTTTATTCATAATTGTCCCAAACTGGAAACAGTCCAAATATTCATCAACACACAAATGGATTAACAAATTTTGATATATCCAAACAAGTGTACATGGTGGCCACAAAAAGGAATGAACTAGTGATACATGCCACAACATGGGTGAACATGCTGAGCGAAAGAATCCAGTTGAAGTATATACTTACAATGCAACTCCAGTTATATGAAATTCTAGAAACAGGGAATTTATAGGGAGGAAAGCAGGTAGCCTTACAGTGGTAGGTGTAAGGTGAACTGCAAAGGACCAAGAGATGATTTGGGGGTGATGGAAATTAGTATATTGGTGGTAGCGAGGGTCACATCAGCATACTCATTTCTCAAAACTCTTGAACTGTTGTTCACATGAGTGCATTTTGGTATGTAAATTGTACATCAGGATTGATTTGAGAGGGTGGAGAGCCTCAGAAGAGTCGAACTGTTTCACAGACTTAAGTGCTCACCCTAGCAAACTTCAGTACTCATTAAAGGAGAACGACAAAATCCTAGTGCTTCATAATGTAGCAGTCATAATGTATGGACTCTAATAAAAAATTACAGGTGGAGAAGCAGAAAATTATGACCTATAGTCAGGAGAAAAATGAGTCAATAGAAATGAACTAAGAATGAAACACAGAAGAAGGACAAGTAACAAACAGCCCTAGCACCCATGAGAAAGTATCAGAGGTCCAACGTGTAATTGAATTTCTGGGAGACGCAGAAGAAAATATTTGAAGACTAATGGCTGAACATTTTCCAAAGCTGATGAAAAGTATAGACACATAGATCCTAGAAGCTTCACAAACCCCAAGCAGATGAACACAGAGTAAATGACACTAAGCCACATCATAGTCAAATTACTGAAAAACAATGATAAAAAGAAAATTGTGAAAGTGTCAGGAGGAAAAGAAGACACTACATACAGAGAAATAAATGAAAGAACCAATAGAGACTTTTCGTCGGCTTATTCAAGCCAGAAGACAAGGGAACATCATCTTTAAAGTGCAAAGTAAAACCTGTTAACCCAGGATTCTGTAGCCAGGGAGGAATAGCTTTTATAAATGAAGGCAGGGGGGGGAAATGGATTGAAGGCATTTTGATCTTTCGTTACCCAAAACAAGTGGCTCTCAATCCTTGTGTACTGCCTTACCAACTCAGCTCCTGGCCCCCCGTGTTTTTTTGTTTTTTCGTTTTTTTGGGTTTTTTTTCAAATTTTGTCCACTCTAGTTATAATCTCAGGGATTATGTCTAATGGTAGGAATTACATAAGTTGGGGAGAAATTGAGTTGCTCTCCTGACTTTAAAAATTATTTTTACCATGCTAACGAGCGGCAGTGCAACAGCGTGGCTTTGGGCTCCAAGAGGCCCTCTGAGGGAAATCCCGGGGCCTCCTTTCTGTTGTTGAACCATCTGCCCTGGCCTGCCGAAGCAGGCTGCCAGCACCAGGCCCTCGGCCCTCTTGGTACCCCTCCATGGATGGCATCATTTGGGTCCATGCCACCCACGTCCGCAGACTTCATCACACTAATAAAATGCCCCCTTGTTTGGGTGAGTGAGAAGCTAAATTTAGCTGAAAACACTTTTTTGGCTGTTGAAGTAAAATAGGGGAAGTTCCTGTAGGGTTGGACAGAAACACTGGTGACTGCTGCTAGTGCCTTGTTCACTTTTCCTGCCTTAGAAGGTGGTAGGCAGCCAGGCCAGCAGAGAGTGTGAGTGTATTGGCTGGGACGGAACTGAAGAGCAGAGAACAGCTTCAGTCTCCAGGCCCCCACCCCACCCTGGAAAGAGTCATCTGTTCCACATTCAGTAAAAGTTCCCTGTGAACGCAGAAGGGCACGGGGACAGCCAGACTCCATGACAGACCCCAGTGATCCCATTCCTGATACTCAACCCCCTGTGTGGTCCTCTCCCACGTCGCATCAGGGTTAGTCTGTGACGCACAGTATATGGCATGGCGGAAGTGTGATGGTGTGTCGCTTCGGAGATTAAGCTAGCTAAAAACTGCAACCTTTGTCTTGGGTGCGCTCCCTCTGGGATTACTTGCTCTGGGAAAAGCCAGCTGCCACGTCTTGAGGACACTAAGGCAGTCCTTTGGAAGGACCACGTTCACTGTGAGGAGCTGAGGAGTCCAACCAACAGCCATGGTGTGAAGCTTCTCGGAAGTGGCTCTTCCATCCCCAGTAAAGGCTTCTCGTGGCTTGTAAGTTTGCAGCCTTATAAGAGACCATGAGCCAGAACGACCCAGCGAAGCTGATGATAAATGTTCAGTGTTTTAAGGCACTCAGTTGTGGAGTAGTCTGTTACATAGTGGTACCTAACTAATAGAGTGAAGGTGAGATGGGTAAAGTTGAGACTTGATCACTGCTCTCCAAGAGTCTATGATCTATAGTAACTCATGAGTCCTGGTTTATATGCTGAGTGGACAAAGTGGGCTCAGGTATATCTGCGTATCGGGTAGACAAGTGAGAGCTTGTTGATTGGATGGATTTCACCTTGGAGAGTGGGCTGAGCCCCCAAAGGTGGTTGAAGCAGGCGCAGAGATGATAGTGAACATCTCCAAGATGAGAGTTGGCTGCTGCTTTAGTCTTACCAGCCTCGGAGGAGCAGTTCATCATGTTCTGTTTGCCACGCCAACCTCATTGCTCACTGCGTGTATTTTAACTGGTAGGAAATCAGAGTTTCTACAGTCTATGCTAGATTGTTGAATAAGATAAATTTCAGACTAATTTATATAATGAGTCTTTGAGTTACATGTGGGAGGAAAACAGGGACTGATCATTGAAATGGAGCCTACTTACTCTACTCATTCGTAACTTTTTACACGTTTGGTCTTCTTAGTATCATTTTTATAAGGATGCACTTGATGGATCTTCCTTTTCACCCGTTTTTCAAAGATAACCAGCAGCCCAAGGAGCTCGTATTTCAATGCTGAGAGGGAGGAAATGCTTCAGTTCTGTCTTGTATTGAGTATATAGCTTTGTTCTAGAGAGTCTTTGTACAGAGTCTTTGTTCTGCCCAGAGCATCCGTCTCTCCCCAGCCGCCTGCTCTTCCCTTGTCCATGTTGTATATGTAGGTGTGGTCTCCTCTGCCCTGATTCTTGCGTTAGATTATTTTGATCGTTTCCCAACAGACTGCTCCGCTTTCTTTGGATTCTGTGCTTGCCAGCCCACGTGAATGGTACAGCCTCTGACTTCTCTTGCATGGCATCTGGTGTGGTAAGAAGCTTATTACCTAAGTCTCCTGCAGGTAGCCTGGCAGACCAGCAAGCCCGAAGGAAGCATGATCTCTGGCACTGTTGCTGCATCACAGGGTCTGGGGACCAGTAGGGCCCTATGCCTTCTTCTCTCCCAGGGCCTCATGAGTTGTGTCTGACCTTTCTCATCAAGAGCTGGCATAGGCAGGTCTGTTTGAAATGGCAAATAGCAGGGCCAGGGTATTGTGATTTTCTGAGACTGACTTATGTTCGTTCTAGACTTCTAAGAAGGCTGGAACCAAGGACGACATAGTTGTGAGTCAGTCCCAGAACAGCACCCACAGCAGGCCCTTCTCTGAAACCCAACAGCACAGGCGGCTTTCCCTCAGTACCCATAGCTGTGGTGTCCGGCACCCTCAAGGCGAGAGACAGAGGCAGACCTTCCTTTAACTTGCTCATCAGCCAAGCTACCTGCCTAGGCTTCGTCCCTGTGGCCCCTCCCTCTGCAGTCTGCATAATGGGACAACGGATGCAGAAAACTTTGAAAGTGCCTCTTGTGACCACCGTGCCACACGATGTCACTTGCTAGTGCCCTCATGGAAGGAGAACTGGAAGGATCCTAGCAAGCAGGTGGACAGAGTGAGCACTGCGAGTTGAGGAATCCTAATTTGACAGAGACCTGCCTTTCCTGGGACAGCCTGGGGCTCCCCATCCTAAGGGTCATGGTCCCTTTATGTCGTTCCTCCTCCTTTACTGGTGTGTGCACTGCTGATGTGTTCCTCTCATCCTGTCCACCCATTCTATATAGAGAAGAGACATCACTGTGAGCAGAACCCAAGGCCCCTGAAGCATCTACCAGACCACTGTAGGTAGGATTCCTCTTGCCTGCCAGGGAGGACTTCAGATCTCCAAGCTCCTAGCAGCCTGATCATCTAGGCACTAAAGGTCACAAGCCCCCTTGAGGTCAGCTCATTATCGGAGGGTGACAAGGGCTTCCTCAGCTGCTCGCTGCACTGCCCCAGGATTTGCAGGCTTTGGGGCTGAGGAAATGAAGTCTGTTGCTTCTCTTCCGCTGAAGTTCTGGTTGGTTACACACCTTGGATTGTTGGAAAAGAGAAGACTGGCTGCTAAGTGCCCTGGATTGAGAAGCTAGGGAAAAGGTCTCAACTGTAGTTTTGTGACGCTGATATCAAGAGAAGAGCTGGTCTTCTATTGATTTTTCTGCTGAGGGTGTTTATTAATTTATTCCCACTAATAAAATTCAAGGGCAAGGCCCCCAGTTGTCCCAGATGAAGAGCCTTTTGCCAGGTGAATGCCTGGTTCTCTCACAGGAGACCACCGTGCCTCATGAGGACTGGGTGGCCTCAGCCCAAGTGATAGGTGAATGCTTGGACATTATTTCCTTTGCTCCAAACGAGGGAGGTGATTACCTGTCTTAGTGGGTCCGTACAAGCATTAAGTGAGCTGGTAAGGTGCTTCACCCGGTGCACGGGAGCTGCTGAATAGATGGGAGCTTGCTGAGGCCCACCATGGCTTGCTGACCTCCAGAGCAGGTGACCCTGAGGAGATAGGATAGTTCACACCCTACTGTCCCTTCTTAGAATTGGAAGAATACAGGTGACTTAATGCAAGACAGAACTGGAGGGATTCACAGCAGGTCAGAGGCTGAGTCAGGACATGAACCCAGTGTCCTGCCGCCCAGGCCTTCATTCTTTTCCCACCATGGCCCCATCCTGCTGCTTGCTTTTTGCCTTTTCCCCACACCACCCAAACACATCTGTAGAGGCTTGTGGGTTTGTCCAAGGGGTTTGTTCCGGACTGCGGCATGAGACAGGGAACTCTTCTGTCCTGGGAACTGACCTTTCCAGCTAACTGTGCCACTTAGCCATGACAGCCCAGGAGCATGGAACCTGGAGCAGCGGCCAGTAGAAGGTGGCGGAGGAATGTGGTGATGGAGGAGAGGGTCGCACCCTCTTGAGAGATGCGGGGCTTTCCTCCTCCCCGCTGCTTGGGCTGGCCTGAGGCGCGGGGTTGCCCAAGGGCCTGATCTGTACTGAGGGAGGCCAGGTGGTGGCCGGAGCAGCCTCAGGCAGGGCTTGACAGAGGAGACGTGGGATGGCCTTAGCCTGGGTGGCCGCTTCCATGTCCTGATGAACTTTAACAGCCAAACCTTCCCAAGATTAACCTGAATTAAGACTGGACTTCTTACCCCAAGCCTTGACATTTTGGACCATGCATGCTTTGTGGACATACACGCTGTCAGCTACCTTCAGTGTAGGATAAAGTTCTTGAATTGTTTGTCTATCTGTATTTAAATTTTATGAGCTAATTCCCTCTGGGAGGTTCTTGACTTTTGATAATGCTGTCTGAACTGCACGTAGAGTTGTGCATTTCACAAGCTTAACGTTTTTATGTCGTGAGGCCAAACTCAATCAGATGGAGGTTGGAACCTGTTTAACAGGGAAAGGGCGGGTGTTGAAGGTCAGTGGCGAGGCCTGGATTCTGGTCCTGACCAGCATTTACTGCCTGTGGGACTTTGGAAGGTTCCTTACCTGCCCTGATTGAGCTTCCTCACCTGAAAGTTGGAATGGTACCGCTTACCTCCTAGGGTGGCATGACGCTTGGCTGGGCCAGTTTATGTCCAGTGCCCAGAGCCTGCAGCGTTCCACATGATGCTGAAGCCTTATCTGATCAGGTTTTTCCCAGACATCCTTCCAGGAACTCCGTTGAGTGGGTTGTGTTTTGGGTGTGGGTAGTAGACAAAGCTGTTTTTCTTTAAAAGTGAAGCAGGGTATGGTCAGGGACCCTGGCTACTGGGTGCGAAGCGGCCCTCGGCCCGTCGCCCACACAATACTTCCTGGAGTGTTCACGGGGCCTGCCAGCTGAGCGAGGTGGGTGGTTAGGTGACCCTGTCACCAGTGCCTGGGAATGGCCCTTAAAGGATATGGCCTTTATGGCAGGAGATTAGAGGACGAGTGTGGTCATCTTTATGAGTGAAACATAGTATACTGGCCCTTAAAGGATATGGCCTTTATGGCAGGAGATTAGAGGACGAGTGTGGTCATCTTTATGAGTGAAACATAGTATACTGGGGTTTTTCTCCTGGTGAGATCCTCCCAGTTGAATGACCCAGTTAAGTGAGTCGGCAACTTTGTGTTCAGTCCTTTGGCTTCTATGTTTAACTCTTGATGGGCAGATACATGGCTAGATCTGTATCCTTTCCTTCCAGATCCCAGATGTGAAAACCATGTCAAGAGAGCCCTCCCTGTACTTGTTATATGTTCTCTGCTGAGTTTGTCTCACCCTAAGCAGCTTGAATCACTTGAGAGCCCTGGGTCACAAGGGGGAACATCCATCTTGCAGTGTAGAGCTCAGTGGCTGTCTCCTCTGACCAGGGGGAGCAGCGCCCAGACAAACTTCCAGCTGCCTGTGCGGTGGGGCTGGCCAGGGGCTGGCCAGGGGCCGCATACGTTACCCCTGAGAGACACCAGGGGTGGAGCTGCTGTCTCCCGTGAGTTTGGCCTGCTGGAAGCTCTTCTCTCTGAAGGACATTGGCTAATGAGTTAGGTTTAAGGAAGGCTTTTTTTTTTTAAGATTTTATTTATTTATTTGACAGAGAGAAACACAGCTAGAGAGGGAACCCAAGCAGAGGGACTGAGAGAGGGAGAAGCAGGCTTCCCGCCGAGCAAGGAGCGCGATGTGGGGCTCAATCCCAGGTCTCCGGGATCATGACCTGAGCCGAAAGCAGTCGCCCAACCAACTGAGCCACCCAGGTGCCCCTTGAGGAAGACGTTTAATTACCTGATGTGCACAATTGTAATTTTGTCATTTTTTAAAATTATTGTTTTTAGCATCAGAAGTTTTTTCTTTCCCCCAGGCAGGGAACCATTTTTTAAGACCCCTTTTTAACTATAAAAGTAATGCGTGCTCTTTGTGAACAACTAAAACTTTATGGAAATACATAGCATAAAAAGTGAAAGTTCCCCATAATTCCATCCTCTAGAGAGCTAACCGTAGGTGGTAACAGTTAATGTGTATGCCTTGAAATTTCTGTTTGTATGTATCATTAAAAAGTATCAAAGTAAGTTCCCATGACACATTACTGTTTTGGTGACTTACTTTTTTACCCATTTAACATGGGCATTTTCCCCTATCAGTGCAGATAGATTCACCTCACCTTTTATTTAAACAGTTTTGTTGAGGTGTAATGTACATACCATAAAATCCACCCATTGCTAGGGTACCCTCTCTGCCTCTCCCTTTAACGGTGATTTCCACTGGAGGACAATTTACATTTAGCCCCATCCACCATTGATGGACATTTAGGTGGTTTCTAAATCCTCCAGGCTCATAGCAATGCAGCAGTACACCCTTTTACACAGATTTTTGGGCATTTGTGTGAGTGCGGTTAAAGAAGAAAATCCTGGGAGTGGAGTTTCTGGGTCATGGTGTATGAACAGTTAAAATCATAATAGATATTCCGAAAATACCCACTGCCAACTTTCCAAGTCATCTGTGGGTCAGTAGGGAAAAAAAAACCACACCTATCTCCATCCTCTGTGAGATCAAATGAAATTCTGAAATTTATGACCAGGGAGTATGGGTCAGCAGTGCAGGGGTGACATGGGGTGGGGGGAGAGGCAGGTTGTGTCTCAGAGTTCCGCAGACCTGGAGGGTCACCAACAGCTCAGGGACACCGTCTAGGCCAGCCCAGCCTGTTTACACATGGTGCCTCCGTCAGTGTGGAGGAAGAAGTTACGCTGAAAAGCCCTCCCTCTTTAGGAATATTTGCAGGTCTCCCACTCCTCTTGTTCTTCAGTTTCTGTGTGCTCGTTTGTCCCACCTCCAGCATGTCCCCAGGTCCCAGAGGTCTCTGTTCACTGTGCCTACCCTCACACCAACCAGATATTCCCTCTCAAATGGGGGTTCTGGGGACAAGATCACAAATCTTCCCCACACATCCCCATTTACTTGTCCACCAGCAACTTCAGAGTTCCTGTTTCCTAATACCCTCTCCCAGTGTTTTCATCTTGGCTAATCTGGCAGAGTGTAGTTATTAATTTGCATTTTTAAAACCCACCTTTTTGAGCTTGCCTATTTTCTTGTGTGTTTATCAGCCACTCACGTGTCTTCCCATTGAACAGAGCCCTGTGGAGCACCCCCACAGTGAGCACAGTGACCGTGCCCCCTCAGCCCTGCTGAGGTCATTGTCATCAGCAGATGGCACCGCTGCCCTGCTCCCAGGGGAAGCTGCAGTCCTAAGGAGGCTCCATGTTTAGAGAGTGAAGCATACTTATTTGCTAGACATTTTAGGGTTTTTTTCTCATTTCTTTCCCAGCCTTTGGCAGAACACCCCATGTAGGAGGATTAAAGCTGGCTAACTGTGACCTTTGGCTTCATCTGGTCCTTCTACCAGAAAATGGTCACCACTGTTTCAGCTGTTTACAAATCAAAAAAGCCAGATGTGAGGGAGACCTTAACTGGCAGGTTCTCCCTGCCCTGTGGCCAGTCAGGAGGAAGAGAGTTTTGGGGTAGCTGTCCTTTGGCAGTCTTGCTGGCGGATTACTTTATCCAAAACCAAAGGGCTAAGCAATTTTGTCCTGTTGCAGGACAAAGGGCTTGCAGGCTAAGCTTCTGGGAGAACCTGTCGTGCAAACTCATGGACCTTACTGAATTAAAAATAAGTCCTAGACAGTACTCAATAAATATGTCTTAAGTGACAGGCTGAATGAATTCCTTTGTTCAGCAAACACTGTTTAGCTACCTGTTAAGAGCCGGGCACCCTCTTGATGCCAGGAGTATGAGGGTAAACAGAACCAAAGTTCCTGGTCTTACAGAGCTTACTGTCTAGAGGGAGAAAATAGATGGTAGTTAAGGAAGCATGTAAGAATTTCTGAGATGAGTCTGGGTTGGCTCAGTGGGTTAAGTGTCTGCCTTCAGCTGAGAGCATGATCTCAGGGTCCTGAGATCAAGCCCCTACATTGGGCTTCTTGCTCAGTGGAGAACCTGCTTCTCCCTCTCCCTCTGCCCCTCACCCCCCCATTCATGTTTGTGTTCTCTCTCTCAAATAAATCTTAAAAAAAATTTCTGAGACCAGAGGGGTAATTGTAGAGAAGAGAACAGAAAGGGGAAATGTGGGGAAGGGATGAGAGCAGTGCAGGATGTACATGGATGGGGGTGCAGGGATCCAGAGAGGTCTCCAAGGAGGTGAGCTGAGAGCTGCGACAAGAACAGAAAGGGGGAACTGTCACTTGGCAGGCTTGGGGGCGGGGGTGTCCAGACAGGAAATGCTATGTGAGCCAGGGTGCTAAGGCAGGATGGAGCTTGGTGTGTGTAGTGCATCGAGAGAGGGCCCATGTGGCGGGAGGGAAGGAGGGGACGAGGCTGTGGAAAGGCACGGGATGGTCTAGGGTTCGTTTTGCTGTCTTTAAAATTTTTAAATTTTAAAGGGGGATATTGTTTATGTGAAGTAAAATGCACAAGTCTTCAGTGTGGAGTTTGACTTTTGGCACGCCTATGTGTCTTGGGAGTTTTAAATGGAGTGGCAGGTGATAGAATTTCATTGATGTTTTGAGACCTCCACCAGCAGCCGTGTGGAGGACGGATGGACAGATGAACAAATAAATGAACAGACAGTTGTACCTTACTACATAAAACAGTGCCACTCTGAGCAGGACGCTTTGCGGTGAAGAGCTGTTACAGGTGGCCTCTGAAGCATGTCCCTGCAGGCTCGGACCCGGGAAAAGGCGAGGAGGTGGGGCAGGTGTCAAGCTGGAAGTCCCTGGTCCCAGGCGGGAGCTTGCTGGCTCGTGGCTGCAGCTTCTGCAAGTGCCCTAGCGGCTTTCACAGCTCTTTCTGCTTGTTGAGTGTCGTGAGCAAACGCAGCCTGCCCTCTGCTCTCCAATAGGGCGCAGCTGACTTAGCCTTCCCTCCGCCCAGGGTACATGGCCGCCCTGTGATCCAAAGGGCAATGGTATTGGCCCACAGGGTATGATTTTTGAGGGTCAACTGAAAAGGTCTCTCTTTTTTGGCACTGAAATTCCACCATTAAAATGTTTTGATTTAGAAACAAGTGTTGATGAGCATGTGGAGAGAGGGGAACCATCTTGCCCTGTGGGTGGGAATGCAAACTGGTGCAGCCACTGTGGAAAACAGTATAGAGTTGCCCCAAAAAGTTAAAGGTAGAACTACTGTATGTTCCAGCAATCCCACTTCTAGGTATTTACGCAAAGATTACAAAAATATTATTTCAGAGGGCTACATGCACCCCAGTGTTTATAGCAGCAATATCTACAGTAGCCAGATTATGCAAACAACCCAAGTGTCCATTGATGAATGGATAAAGTGGTACACACTCAGACACACACACACACACACACACATACACAATTGGCATATTATTCAGGCATAGAATGAATGAAATCTTACCACTTGCAACAACGTGAATGGAGCCATAGAATATTATGCTAAGCAAAATAAGTCAGTCAGAGAAAGATAAATACCATATGATTTCACTCATATGTGGGATTTAAGAAACAAGCAAAGGGAAGAAAAGAAAGAAACCAAGAAACAGACTCCTAACTATAGAGAACCAGCTGATGGTCACCAGAAGGGAGGTGGGAGGGAGATGGGTCAAACAGGTGATGGGAATGAAGGAGGGCACCTGTCATGACGAGCACCAGGTGATGTGTGGACGTGCTAACTCCCTATATTGCACACCTGAAACTAGTATTGCATTCTGCCACCTAACTGGAATTTAAATTAAAAACCTAAGAAATATACCTTCCATTTAAAAAAAGAATAAAATGTCTTGATTTTGAGTGTGTGAAGCCACCAGGGGCACTGTCCTATCTGGCAGGGGCATGGTGGTAGTTTATTGATTTGCTTCCCAGCATAACAGCAGAAGGGAGCAGGGTGCAGGGCAAGGCAGCTTAGGAGGGTGGCTTGGGAACCGAGAAAGACCCGGGATTCTGTCCTGGTGGACAGGCCCAAGCAAGGGACTGGCACCAAGGCCGGGATGCCCGGAGTGGGCAGGAGAGCTGAAAGGTGCTGAATCCCAGCCTATGCACATGAGCAGCAACCCGACCTGCTCCCCCTTCTGGATCACTGTCTGGGGACAGGTGTCTCATCTCATGGTGTTTCTTGAATCAGTGCCACATCGGTCCTGGTCTCTTCCTGACTCTGAGTGATTAAGGAAGAAATTCTGCACGTCCGGACTTGATTTCACAGTGGGTCTCCTCTCATTTGCTGAGAACAGTGCGAGTTAGAGCAGGAACCAGCCGTGTCCAGCCAGTGGCCTTCTGAGCCTTCCCAGTTTGTCGTGGGTACCTGTCTTGCAGGCCCTTCGGCGTTGCTGCACTGCCCATGCGTCCTGCCCTGTGGGTGGTGAAGTGGGAGTTCAAGGCTCACCTGCCCCCAGGCCACTGCAGCCTCAGGCACGCCCGGCTGCCTTACCTGGCTCACACCTATCACTGCTGCTGTGTGCTCAGCTCGTGGAGCCCCTACATTTGGGGAATTCTGTGAGCCACCAACCTTTGGTGAGAGCTGACGGAGGCTGACGATCAGGGAACAGAGCACAGCCTGACCCGGCTTTGTTCTGGCCCCACCTGGGACACGCAGGAGTGAAGGTGCTCTAACAGCCGGTGGGCTTGGTGTCCTCTGATGGTTGCTTGTTAGATAATTTCTCTTTAGTTTCCAAACTGGTTACAGTGATTTCTAACATAAAATGAGAGAGAAAGACTGGAGGTTCCTGCTTCGTGCATAAGGATCACTTCTTCCTTGATCAGTAATAGCCTTGCTGCATCCTGCTAAAACATGCCCAATGCTTGCTGAGTACACCAACATCCTGTCCCGTTAATCCTCGTAGGGGGCAGCTGCTCTAGTTCCTTCCATTGTCCAGAGGAGCAGAGTAAGGCCCAGAGAGGTCAAACAACTTTCCTTGGCCCCACAGTCAGTGTTACCACGAAGTCTGTAACCAGAGGTGGCACTCCGTGCACTAAGCTGTTGCCTCCTCTGGCCTGAGTGTTCTTCCAGTGTGTTCTGCTCCATAGTTACGTGCCTGCTTCCTTCCAGGTACACAGCCATGACTATGACAAGGTCTCTGTCTGCTTCCTTAACTAATCGTCTGGTGGCAGAGACAGAGCCTCATTTTTTGCAGGTGAAATGTTCACCCAGAGGTATGCGGAATGGTATGTGTGGGAGACCTTGGGGAGCCCCATGGAAGCGTGCTTAGCTCTGCTGCAAAGGAGGCCAGTCTTAGAGCTGCCTGAACTGAGTCTTAAGGATGCCTGAGAGTTAAACCTGAGGTCCCTCCCAAGCCAAAGTGACCATGTGAGTGATAGGACCAAGACGGAAGGTGCCAGGCCATGGGGAAGGCCCAGTTGGCCTGCCCGGAAAGCCCGAAGTGTGTTCCCTGAGGAAGGGGAGGGAGGTGGAACATGCACTGAAAGGCTTGATCGAGGAGCGTCATGCTCAGTTCATTCCAGATTATGTGTGGGAGAGCTTAAGGGGAAGAAGACTAGAGTCAGGATGCCCTGATCTTCTGCCTTTATGGAACATCCCTACCAGAACCTTGGTTGCCTTTGGACTCTTCCTCAGGAGAATGAGGGAAATGTGGGCTTTGCAGTCTGAGAGACATGGATGCAGGTCTGATGCCATTTTGGGCCTCAAGGCAAAGCCTTGGGCCTTACCCGTAAAATGAGAATGATCCCATTCAGGGTTGTCATAAAGGTTAGAAAGGATCCTGTGAAGTACCTGTAATAAGTTCCCAGTGACGGTGGCTATAGCTACAGCTGCTCTTCTCCCCGCAGTGACCCTCTGAAGTAAAGAGTTGATAAAAGTTAGACCCAGAAAAGTGACTTGCTTAAAATAATATTTTTGGTAAAGCAGAAACTAGATTTCAAACTAACACCAGCTTGACTGCCTTTAGTTCCATGCCATAAGAATCACTGGGCCCTTCATTTCTCCTTGAAAAGCCCTACCCTGGGCTTCACGCTCTCCTCAGCTAGACACGGTCCGGTGGCCACCTCTAGCTACAGGGGCATCTGAGGATGTGGTCTGTCAGCTCTGCAGTTGGGTCCTTAGGAAGGAAGAAAGCGGGAAGAAAGCGGGTGGGTGGGCTTGCGGGAGGCAACCGGCAGTCTACCTCAGTGGCTTTCTGGGACCTTTCCCTGCCCTAAAGAAACGGGTACTTCTGGACTTTTCCTACCTCTAGTGGGCACTGAGGAGGTTTGGGATGGAGCTTGACTGTTGGTAATTCAGGGAAAGTGCAGAAACATTTTCCTTGATTGCTGGTTCTATCAGCAAGGGTGGAGGATCTTTCGAGCACCGGCCCTGGGCTTAGAGAACCGTCAAGGTGTGACTTGAGGTTCCTTCCAGGGCCAGCTGGAGGGAGAGGCTGGCTCGGGTGACCTGATTTCATCCCAGGCCTACTACTTACCAGCTGGTGGCCCTGCGCAGATCACTCCTTCCCCACCATTGTCTCCACTCTTTACGCCGAGAGGTTGGACTCTCTTCTCTCGCACTGCGCTGGCATGCAACCACACAGCTCTCTTAAATTGTGTGGTTTAATCTCAAAACAGTCGTGCTTTTTTATGACTCTCTTTCTAAATATGACTTCATGGTAATTGTTGCCCTTCCAACTCCTGTGGGGATTTTTTGTTTTCTTTCTTTTAACTCCAATACTCAGCATCAGGCTCAGCTCGAGCTCACAGCCCCCAAGATCAAGAGTCTCCTACTCCATTGACCAGGCCAGCCGGGTGCCCCCATCATCCCCACCTCCGTGATTTTTTAAGAGCACCTCTTACGTCTTCCTCCTGTGACATGAAAGGAAACGCCTGTATGTAAAACTCATCCGTCTTCTGTCATGCAGCAAGTCCGTGGGAGCGCCAGCAGGCGAGACTCTGAAAGGGAGAATGAAGTGGGGTGCCTGGCCCCCACCTGGAGATGCCGACTCGGAGAGCTGTGCGCAAAACCAAACGACAGCTTTATGTGGGCCATCAGTGACACGGCTGCTGGTGTGGGACAGACAGGCGGAATCAGACAAGCCACCACTGCCTTTCTGTGGTGTGGCACGAACAACGCAGAACTTCTAGAGGTTCTAGAGGAGTGAGCACTATGCTTAGTACCCTCTGGGGAGGCGGTGAGCTAAGAGCACGCGTGACAGAGGTGTGATAGGTGGTGGTTAGCCCCGCGGCTGCCTGGGCACCCACGTGACCTGGTTAGTACGTACTGCTGGGTTTGCTTCCTGCTGCCGGGACAGGGTGTGGGGGGAAGCGGGCAATCACGCACATTGTGACCGCCCTGGGAGAGTGGGGTGACGAAGTCAGCTGCATGTGTGTGACCTTCGTCCGCCGCTAGGAGTTCACCCACATGGCACAGATGGCACGTGGCAGGGACGGTCAGTGTGTGGCCCACGGCCATGCCGTGGGAGACCACAGAGCTTCTAACCACAGAGGTGATGCCACGTGCACAATAGGTGAAATCCAGGAAGGGGCATTCAGTGAGAGCAGCGCGCAGGGAATGCGACCATCTGACTCTCTTGGAAGAGACATCTGTCCCTTTTTGGACTCACCTGGTGTGTCTCTGGGAGGCCACGTAAGGTCTGGGTGACAGTGGTTGGCTCTGAGAAGGAAAGCAAGGCCTGGGACTTTAGATGGAAGGGAGACTTCACAGGGTATGCTTGTACCCTTCAAAAAAAAATGTTTTTTTTATAAGAAAAAGAAAAATGCTTTATTAGTTTACTGGGGATGCCATACAAATGATCACAGACTTCTTGGCTTAACAGAAATGCTCTCTGTTCTTGAAGCCCAAAGTCCAGACTCCAGCTGTTGACAGGGCCACACTCCCTCCAGTGGATCTGGGGGTGAATCCTTTCCCATCTCTTCCCCTCCAGGAGTTCCCTGGCTTGGGGCTACAAGACTCCACAGTTTCTGCCTCTGTCTTTAGAAGACTGTTTCCTTCCCCTGTGCCTTCTACACTCTCAGAGGACACTTGTAATTAGATTTAGGGCCCACCTCATTAATCCATGATGATCATGTCTCAGGTTCTTTAACTTAATCGTCCAGCAAAGACTCTTTTTCCAGATAAGGTCACATCCACAGGGATTGGGGTTGGGGGGGGGGGTCAGGATTTGGGCATATCTTTTTGGAGACCACTATTCAACCCACTACAATTGTGAGCCAGATTTATGAGGGAACACTCCCCTATATGCTGCTTACAGTAGAGCCATCTTAAGTATAATATTATAAAAAGGGGGGGATTAAAAAGGATGTACCATCCAAACACTAACCAAAAGAATATTCTGAATTTTATATACTTTCCATATGTTCATCTCTTCTAAAAGATGTATTTTAATTCAAAAAATGCATGAGATTAGGAAAGAAGGGAGCAGTGTTTCAAGACAAGTGAAACGATGCGCAGAGTAATGGGTGAACAGTTTGCTGAGGACGAGGACCGGGCTGTAGTGTCTGAGGCTACGTCCCCAGCACTGTGGGTGCTCAGTGTGGATGGAAAGAAAAGGAAGTGCAGGGGGGTGCTTGGGCAATTAGAGAGCCTGTAGCAGGGAGGCCTGTTAGGAGGAAGTCTCCGTAGCTCAGGAAAGCAGTCCTGAGGCCTGGACTAGTTTGGTGGTAGAACTGGGGAAAGAAACACAACTGCAGAGTTGGCAGTGCAGAGTCACAGCTGAGTGGGGGAGGAAAATAAGGAACCCCAGGGGGAAGGACACTTCCATTCTATGAAGCAATAGAGAGGCTGGGCCAGCCTGGGAGGGGAGGAGGCTGGAAAGCCCACAGCATAGAAGCTGGAAAGACGGGGAGCCTGTGGAGGGAGGACAGAACCATGGGGAGGCAGAAGAGAGACACCGAGGAGTGCTAGAGCACAGGGGAGTCAGCCTGGGGAGGATAGCAGGGTCAGGGAATCCTGGGACCCTCCTAGCCTTTGGGCCCCTGTGGAGAGGTCAGGTTGCAAATGGCAGACCCAAGGTCACACACTTCTCAGAGACCCAGAGACCAAGACAGAGTGGCTCAGCTCAGACCCAAGGTCACACACTTCTCAGAGACCCAGAGACCAAGACAGGTGGCCTCAGGAGAGTAGACACTGTGAGGAGGAATGGGAAGGTAAGGTCCAGGTCAGGGACTGCCGAGTGCAGGTCGCTTTCCTGAGCACGTGCTCTGTGCTAGCCCCTTCCACCTATGCCTTCTCATTTAATCCTGGTGCCAACCCTGCAGTGCCCCTTCCTTTTCCTTTTTCTTTTTTTTTTTTTTTTACACGAAGCCAATGGGCTAGATAGTAGCAGAGACAGGGCTCAAAGCCATATCTGTCTGGCTCTTGGCCACTCCTCCTTTTCAGGGGTGCTGGGACCCTGTGCCTGTCTTCAGGACACGTGCATAAACACAGAGCACCTGCTTCAGAACCCACCACAGCCCGGAGGTGGTGCACAGCGTCATTCAAGGAGTAGAGGGGGTCTGTGTGCCAGGTGTCAGGGCCTGCTAAGTGCTGCACATGCCAGCAGTGCTGCCCCCACCCAAGCCCCACCCACCACCTTCCACTCCACTCTTCCTTGTCCTACTGGGGGCTCTTTCAGGCTATGAGCCTGGGATTCTGGGTCTGGTGTCCTGCTTTCAGGGACCTGACCTGCCTCAGGCTTGTGTGGTGGCCATGTTAGAAAAGGTGGATTGTACTGTGCTTTCGCCCCTGGCTCCCTCTGAGTTCTCTTTGTCCTGCAGAAGCAGAGGTCAGCTGTCCCAGAGCTGCGCCTGAGCCCCTCTCTGCATGGCTTCCGGGAGCAGCTGCCAGGCCTGGCGGGGAGCCGACTTGCATCCGTGGGACTGGGTGCCTTGGCTCAGTGTGCATGAGGAACCCGGGGCCAGCTCTTGTTTCTTGTGCACAGATGTCTTGTGCCTTCCAGTTTACCACCCTGCTCCCCCCAGGACCACCCCAAAAACAAACTCAGAAATGAGTGGAACTGTGTCAGTCCCCACCTGTGGAGTCCTCCTGGAAGCACAGCCACCTCCACCTTGTCCCCAAGTCCTGTCGGCTCACTGCCGAAGGTACTGGCTCCCGCCTTTTCTTGCTAACGCCCTCCTGCCAACACCCCGGCCGGGTGCCAACCCACCGTTACTGTGGTGGCCTGATCTGCCTCCCACTGTGGTACCCTCAGGCCACTCTCCTGCCCCATGGCTGCCTCCAGGTCAACCCTGGCCATGAGACCTGGGAGATGAGACCTCAGGCCCACATTCCTGCTGCTCAGAGGCCCAACCCTCCACTTGAGGGCTCTTCTGCAGCCGCCCATGACTCTCCCCTCCTCTCCTTCTGGTCCTGGCTCACCTTCCAGACCTCCTGATCAGCAAACCCGTTTCCCAGACCTCTCTCCTTTCCCACTTTAGTGTCACGGTCACCCCACCCTGAGAAAGCAAGGAGGACAAGAATTTTGTCTCTTTTGTCCCCTGAAGGCGGCCTCTCACAGTGCAGGCCCCTTGGTACAGCACGACTGCATGGGTGAACGAAGTTTCCTGAGTTTTCCTGCCATATTAGATCTGGAGGAGCTCTTTCAATGTTTCTTCTGTGTTTAATTAAAAAATAAAAAGATTTTAGGGACGCCTGGGTGGCTCAGTTGGTTGAGCGACTGCCTTCGGCTCAGGTCATGATCCCGGAGACCCGGGATCGAGTCCCACATCGGGCTGCCTGCTCAGTAGGAGGCCTGCTTCTCCCTCTCTCACTCCCCCTGCTTGTGCTCCCTCTCTCACTGTGTTTCTCTCTGTCAGATAAATAAAATCTTTAAAAAAAAAAAAATAAAAAAAATAAAAATAAAAAATAAAAAGATTTTAGATGCTGAAATATTCTGGGGAGAGGGGATGGCAGATGGAGAGGAAGAAAGCAGGAGTCACACTCTGTTTAAGGAGAATCTGAATGTATTCCGAATCCTGTCTGAGGTGCTCCACCCCGACCAGCACGCACACACATCCTTCCCGCTTGTTGTTCCAGAGGTCCCCGGTGACCCACCCTGCATCCCCCATGTTCCACTTTGCCATCTTAGCACAGGTCTCTGACATAGGTTGTCTTTTGTTTTTAACTCTTTGAAATAAAAGCCATGTGAATATAGAATGTTTTAAAACCTTTCAGAATGATATAGAAGTTCTGCTCCCCTGAACCCTAACTCCTTTCATCAAAGGCAGTCCTTATTAATAATTATGTACCCTTTTAGGGGAAAAAAAAAACACATGCATAACGCCAACATAGATATTTATCCTTTGAAAATGGATATGAAGGGGCACCTGGAAGGCTCAGTCATTAAGCGTCTGCCTTCAGCTCAGGTAATGGTTTCAGGGTCCTGGGATCGAGCCCTGCATTGGGCTCCCTGTTCTGAGGGTGCTTCTTCCTCTCCTACTCCCCCTACTCGTGTTACCTCTCTCGCTGTGTCTCTGTCAAATAAATGAATACAATATTTAAAAAAAAGAACGGATATAAACCAAAAAAATGGATATGAGCAGAATCATGGGAGGCATGTTATTCTGCAGTTTATTACTATTATAGTCCACGCGGATGACCTTGTTGTTTCCAGTGGCAGCTTCGTGTTGCATCAGACCGCAAGGTATATCCCCAACCCCACAGAGACAGACACTGGTTTCTTTCTGGGTGGTTCAAGCAATCTTACAAGGAAGAGCCCTGGAAGTCTTGGCGCGTGTTGCAGCAGTGCGTGTAGAACACACCCCTGGTGGTGCCTTGCAGGTTAGAGGGGCCTGGGCACTGAAAATTTTGATCGCTATTGCCAGGTGGGCCTCCGAATGGCTGTGCTCGTGCATGCTTTTCACAGTATGTTTTCCTCCCAACTTTTTATTTCACAAAAATGTTAAATCTACAGAAAAGTCTAACCTGTCATTTAATGAATACTCAAATGTCCTTCATCTGGGTTCTCCCATTATTATATTGCCCCATGTGTTAGTGTGGTAGGGTTGCCGTAACATGCTATGGACTGGGGGCTCCAATACCAGAACGTTCTTTCCTCGTGGGTCTGGAGGCTGGAAGTCTCAGGTCAGGGTGTGTGCAGGGTTTGATTCTTCTGGGTCCTCTGTCCCTCGGCTTGCAGATTACTCCTTCTCACTGCACTGGGTCCTCACATGGTCACCCCTCCGTCTACGTGGGTCCTAATCTCTGTTTATAAGGACACCAGCCCTACTGGATTAGGACCCACCCATGTGACCTCATTTTACCTTAATTACCTCGTTTCAGACTTTGTCTCCTGGGTGCCTGGGTGGCTCACTTGGTTAAGCCACTGCCTTCGGCTCGGGTCATGATCCCAGAGTCCCAGTCTCCAGCTCCATGGAGAGTCTGCATCTCCCTCTGACCTTCTGCCTTCTCATGTTTTCCCTCACTCTCTCTCTCTCTCCAATAAATAAATAAAATCTTTAAAAAAAAAAAAAGTGTCTCTGACTATAGCCACATTCTGAGGTCCTGGGGGTTAGGACCTCAACATGTGAATTAGGGGAGTGGGGACATGATTTGGCCCATAACACCACATTGGCTTCTCTTTATATGTTTTGGATCATATTACTATAAATAGTAAGTGTATTGTATAATAACTGATATTGTATTTATTACTCCTGGTGTAATATACCATTTGTCATACAGCGACTTTATATGATTGTAATATATATTGTGTAATTTTTTCTCTAACCTGGTTGCTGGTGAATTGCAGCCATTCTGGTACTTCAGCACGTGTCTCCCCAGAATGGTGATGTTCTCCTCGGGTTGTGTTGATCTTATACTGATGGGGCAGAGTCCCTTGAGGCAGAAGCACAAATGTGTGTGATGTGGCTCTGGTCCTAACGGGGGGCTTTCCCTCCAGAGGGTTTTGTCCCAGCCCAGCCTGCTCTGCATCTCCTCCCGAGTGCCCAGCAAGGCGTGCGGCCCCCTACCTATGAGAACCATCTGGGTGAGTGGAACCTCTTGGCCCCACTTCCAGATCCTTTGACGTTGTTGATATTTTGGATCTACGATGTATCAACAGAATGACAGGCCTCCTTGTAATTCCTGCTCGTTTTTGGTCGATCAAAATGTCTCTCTGAGGGTTTTTTTTCTCTCTGTTTTTTTTCTGTGGACAAACGGCTCTTGCTTTGCAAACTGTAGATGGCTTGCATTCATTTAGAGAAGTGGGGTCGATGGATCTGGGCACCAAGGTCTCCCTCCTTGTCTCCTCCTTTTCCTCTTGCACCCTCTTTGGCAACTTGGGGCTCTGCCAGAAGTCGGTTCTCACCTCCTGCCCGTAGGAATGAGGCGTCCTCTGTGGGCTTGCATCAGTGCATCTCTCCCTTGGTACTTTTGGGAGGGGCAGTAGCACTTTTAGGGCAGGTTTTCGTGGGCAGAGTTGTGGAGGCAGTCTGTGTGGGGTTGTGTCTGTAGACCCGAGGTGAAGGCGTCCGTCTCGGCAGTCCTCTGCTGCACGAGGTTGGCCTGTGGCTGCAGGAGCACCCCACCTGTACTGGCTGTTCTGTCCTAGGCTGCACCCCTGCCTGGTGCTGGGGCCCAGCCAGCATTTTCTCCAGCCCCAGAAACCCACCGTCTACACGATTCAGAGCCATTCCAGCTATGTCTTTGACTCTGCCTAGCACTCTGTCCTGCCTTTCCCTTCCCTACAGGGTTCATTCCAGACTCCTTAGCCTGGCATTCAAGACCCTCCAACACGTGGCTCCTGTTCAGTTTGTCTGCCATGTTAGGTGCCTGTCCCTGTGAGGTGGCGGTGTGCGCTCTGTCCCCTCCTGACCCATGTCCTTCCAGGCAGCCAGGGGTGGTCCTCCTTCCCTTGGGCCCTCACCCCGCCTCAGACATACCTGTCCTCTGGTACTTGCCTCACTCGATGGTTGCGCGCCTGCCCTCCTGCTAGACACCTGCCTTTGCCTTTGTCTCCTCGGTGCCGGGCTTGGAGTGGGCACCCAGTGACTATTTGGGCAGGGTGATGGGGGCTGAATGGATTTGTCACTGGGTGTGGAGCATATCCCGAAGCAGGAAGTAGCTGCATTCCACTTTGTGGTCCCCAGGCGCACTCTGAGAGAACCTCGTCATCAAGGAGAAGAAGATGCAGTTTCCCACATGCTGGGAGGCGCCATTCTTCCCAGGTGTCCAGTTCTGATGAGGCCGTGCTGGTCTCCAGCGGTGCAGGGCCTCCGTGACTTTCAGGGCGTAGTGTCTGTTGTCACATGTTAAAAGAGCAAGGACCTTAACATAGAGTGTCAACCCCGAGTGTGCCGACAACCCTCCTTGTATGCACTTTGCTTTGTTGTCACTGTGGCAAGCTGCTGAATGTGTGTGTTTTCTTCCAGTCAAGCGCTTCAGAGAACCAAAGCACGAGCGGCGGCCATGGAGGATATGGTGCGTATGTATACATGAACACCTTCCTAGAATGCCGTTGACTCTTTGGGGCTTGCAGGAGAGAAGGGACAATGGGAGCAATTCGGCATCACGTGAAGTGTTGGAATCCCTTAGTTGGATTAATCATCAGGAACGGTGTCTAATACGAAAGACTTCTAGAAGTTCCTCTAGGTAAAGTTGAGCTCTGCCTTTATTCTGTCATCACGCAGCTGCCCAGTTTTAGGAAATGGAAGGTGGGACAGATACGTCAGCGTGTGCTGTGAGCTCCTTTCATTACGCTCCTTGTTGTTAGGGTTCTGTAGTCTGTATGTGTAAGCAGAACATTCTCCACATCTGGCAGTGAGTCAGATGTACCATGTCAGTGCTCCTGTCCCCAGAGCTCATCTTCCCTGGTCATAGGGTGACCCCGTGGTGGCAGTTTGTTCTCCATAGAAGGCTGGTAGAACTTCAGACACAGCCTTCAAAGACAGAACTCCAGAAAAAGGGGGACAGCCAGCTCTTCAGGACATCATGATCATGTCCACAAGAAGCAGACTCTCTTGGGCTGCCTTGGGCTTGCAGCTGAGGTAACAAAACAAGTCGTTTCCCCTGCAGAGAAGACTCCAGATAAATCAGTGTGTAAAGGGCCTTTGCAGCAGTTGGAGCATAGGCTTGATTGATCGTCGGTGCATTATTTGTGACTGTTGATCAGTCTTATTTTCATTTTCCCCCATTCGTTTCTCTCAAATCTGGGTATCTAGCTTGGGCTGGGGGACCTGGAGAGAGTCTGGAATTGGGGCACTCTGTGGGGCACACATTGCCTTTGGGGACTTCTACTTTGCCATTATTGTGGGAAATGATTTTCAAGCTTCCGTCGTAGGGTTGGTATAGATAACCTCTAAGGCCCATTCAGTTCTGAGACCCCGTGGCTGCTATCCCGTGCCCATGTGCCTTTTCGTGACCCCCTTCAGTGCCCCAGCCTAACCCTGATGCCCAGCCTGGGAGGCCAGGAGAGATGACCCCAGTCTAGAGGTTCCTCAGCCACAGACCACGAGCAGTCTCTAGGTGTTCGTGGCAGAGGAGAAATTAAAGGCCCCCTCTGGGCAGGGCAGTTTGGGGGCAGTCCCCAAAACTAACTTCCTTGTCTTTCTTTTTTGAAACTCCTGCCATCTAACCTGAGAGTTGTCAGATGACAGCCCACAGGCCCAGTGTGGCCTGCTGTCCCGTTTTCCTAACTAAAGCGTTTTGGGAAGGGTAGGCTCTGTGGCCACTTTCACGTGCAGTTTCAGGATGGTCATTGGCTGCAGAGCCGAAGATATTTACTCTCTGACCCTTTAAAGAAATTTGCCTGCCCCGAGGTAGCGCAGTGCTTATGTGGCAGCAGCCGGAAGTCTCTGGAGCTCCTGCTGCGGGGCTGGATCTGTGCATTCTCTTAGTCTTGTGCAGACTGTAGCGTGGAGGGACGTCGAGTGGGAGGGAGCTCTTTAAAATGGAGGTGCCTTGGACTTCCATCAAAAGCTGTGGTCCAGCATTTCATTTCGAAGGGACAAAAAGTGAAAAAGTAAACACACTAATTTTAACGTATTTAAATGTGTGTTCTAAATCCACGACCTCTTAGGGAGTTCAGATGCAGTGTTACTGAAGGTTTTGAAAGGTCACCAAGATGCCAAGCCTGAGTTAGTACCGACGCCCCAGAAAGAGATGACAAGTAAAGGGAAGGTTGGGAGCTCCCCGGTGGCTTTCTTCCTGCTTGAGACTTCTCATTTTCCCCAAATCGGGTATAACCCTCCTGTCAGGATGCTAACAAGTACTGATCCTATTTTGTGTAGGTTTTTAGACACTTCCAAACAAGCCATAGGAATGCTGTTCATCCACTTTGCAAATGTGTACCTAGCAGATCTCACTGAAGAGGACCCTTGTTCACTGTAAGTGGCCCGTATTCGAGGACAGACGTCACCCACCCCACCCCCCCACCGAAAACATAGACTGGCCTTGCTTTCTGCCACCAGTCTGCCACCAGTGTTCCCTCTAGCTTCGGTGGGGGGCAGCCCCGCTTTGTGCTCTGTGCTCCCCTGAGAGTCCGTCCTGTCTATGCTGCCTGTGGGCTCACACACACAGCTGTCAGCTCCCTCGGGGGCCTCTATGCGTTGGCTCTCTGCTCATCCGAGTTCTGGTCCTTGGTGTTCTGGTAATTTTCACGCCTCCCGGCAGGGAGTGGCCCCTCACGGGGCAGCATAGGGTCCTGAAGGACAGGACACATGAGGGGCTTCTCTGTGGTGCCAACCACCTGGGGTCAAAGCCCCTGTTGATCATCATCGACCTCTTTGACCTGGAGACCATGGGTGGTGCTGGCCCATCACTGCAGTGTACCTCCCACACAGCCCCCTACCCTGCACAACCTGACTGAAACCCCAAACGGTGCCTCTCTTAGCAGATGGAATGGAAAGAGGCTCCCCTACCCTATCCCAGCTCCATCTCCTACCTTCCTGGCCCAGGCTTGTTGCTACAGTTAGGCCGTGCTAGAGGCCTTCCACCCCACCAGCTGTCTCCAGCCTCTGTGCCTTTGCTCGCGCTGCCCTCTGCCTGGAACACCCCCACCGCTATCCTGCCCTGCCTTTGAGAGAGCCGGGTGGAGGGCCGGTGAGTCCCTTGCCAAGAGGCTTCATGTATGCTTAAGATCATTTGGACTGGAAGGTTCTTTTAAGCCTCCTTTTTTGGTGACTGTACACAGATTTAGTCCAGGCTGAGATTTCAGAAGGAAGTTGTGAAGTCTCCCTGTCCAGAGTCTTTCTCTAAGACCAGGAAAGGCTATGATCTGACGTTGGGGTGTGGTCCCAAAGTGGGGGACTGGAAAGGTGATCCTCCCGCAGGAGAGATGGTTGGGAGATGGTTGTCCTTCCAGCTCTTGAGCCCCTAGCTCAGAGGATGACTGGAGTCATCCTCTGATGAATCGTCTGGATGTTGCTGACCAGGATAGACTAAGAGGCAGCGGCTGGCACCGAAGGCACTAACCTCACTCCTGGTGTGGCGTCGGCTGCGTGGCTCTCCCCTGCAGCACCTCGGCTACCCATCTGCAGAAGAAGATGATACAACTTTAAGAATGACATTGACAAACTGAATCACAGCCAGGATGGAGAAGGGGCTGTTGACAGCTCTCAAGTGCTCAGCCTGGAGGAGAAAGGGCCCAACGTAAAGCTTGGTATGGTGAAGGCACTTGACTAAGAGGCCAGACTTAGCCCCACTTTGCTCCCCTGTCCTTTGTATCCCACCAGATCCCCAGGATTCCTGTTTCAGGAGTTGTTGAGTATAAGTGCCACTGGAAACCAGAGGGTCACTTCTCAGTGAGGGAGTGAACAGTTCAATTGGAGGATGTTGTTGTTAAAAGTTAGGGCTTTTAGGGGGCACTCGGGCCCTGAGATCTGTTACAGGTCCTACCATCCTGGCTCTGCCCTGTGACTTTTTACAGGTCGGGGGACAGACTAAGCTGAGCCAGCCTTGTGGCATCTTGGGAAGCTGCAGACCAGAAGGGAAGGCAGCTTCAGCTCCTGGAGACAAGAAAGTTACACAGAGGGACGACCTGCCTTTTGTGGCTGCAGGGGTCCCCTGGGCTGGGGGGCTCTGCCCATGGCTCTGTCCGGACAGCTTTGGAAGGGAGTTAAGCTTCTCTGACGTTCAGGGTTCTGTGACTCTGAGGGGCCAGGATTCAAGCCACACCTTTGTCTAGCTCCTACTACGTGGCAGGCGTTCGCCCGTACTGACTCATTTGATCTTGATAATAGCCCTACAGTTTAGATACTTTGGTTATCCTCATTCCACAGCCTGGGGAACTGAGGCAGAGAGAGGACAGAATTTAAATTCACGCGGCTGAGTAGTGATGGAGCTGGGATGTGAAGCCGGCCAGTCCGCCCGCCTCACGTGTGTTGGGTAGAGCATAGAGAGTGTTCGTCTGCAGGGCCTGGCGCACAGTGGCTGTAAATATTTGGTGAGGGAATGAATGAACTGACGTGTGTCAGGTGTGTCTATGACTTTCAGGGCCAGCCTCAGATGTGAGAACCACGTGAAACAAACTGGTTGTAAGCGTCCGAGATCAGCTTAGGCTGGGGCCAGTCCGGAGCCTGGAGAGGTCCCTTTGGATGCTGCTCTGCCTTGGTCTCTGGTCTGAGAGTGACCCCTTGTGATGTTAATGAGGAAGGGCAGGCAGGAGACATGCGGTCCTCCCTTCCCATGCTGTGGCCAGTCGTGTGTCCCATGTGTCGTGTTGTGTCGTCCCCCCCCACCCCCCGAGTATCACGGGACCATGAGGACAGCAGAGCTCCCTCCAGTGTCAGTGTGTGCCTGGTGCTAGAGCCTTGGTCTTTAGGTGGGTGCTTGGAGTCTGTGTGATATGTCTCCAGCCTCGGCTACTGGAAAACACCACAATTGGTCTGTGGCATCTGGAACAACCTTGAGAGCTTTCCGAGCCACTTAGTATCCCTGAGGGCCGGTACCTGACCCAGTGGCTGCCTGTCTCCTGCTTTGTCTGGAGCAACGGCGCCTCTGGTCAGGGTGCCCGGCAAGATTTGGGTACAGGGCCCTCGAGGGAGGGCCTCTCCTTGGTGACAGAGGAGGTGTGTGTCAGACGCGTGGGAGCAGACCTTACAAAACACAGGATCAAAGTGAGAGAGCTCTACTGACCCTTCTCTCCTTCCATCATCCTGCCTTTTCCATGGAGGGAAGTTCTCTCTAGAAATACACTTGCTTCCATGGCAGGCTCTGAAATATGAGGATGAGCAAGGGGCCCATAGCCCTGCCCTCTTTGGTCTAAGAAACCCCAGAAGCCAAGTCCTGAACTGCCCTGGAGCAGCAGCACTGGCTTGGGGCCCTGGGTGTGAACAGCATCAGGAGCAGATTTCTTTTAATGAATTGAGTTCTGTTTTTGTTGACGTCCTTTCTGCTTCTAGGCACTCAGTCTTGTGTCAAGTCCTCATTTGGTGGGAGCGTTGGGGGTTTTTCAAGTTTCTTTGTCCCTTGTCCACTCCTTCAAGTTCTTTGACCCCTATGAATGTCAGCACGCTATCATGGGAAGGCTTCACTGGGGCTCCTGGAAGTGAGCCCCGCAGTCTCTTGCACAGGCCCCCCAGAACAGGCCGAAGTGCTGGGACGTGAGGCTTGAAGTTGGTCCTGGTAAGCACACGGGGACGGGCTCAGGGGCCCTTGCTGCCTGGGCGGTGCTTCCTGATGGCGCTGCTGTGTCCTGTCCTCCCAGGTACCTCATCAACTTCCTCCTGGACGCCACCGTGGGCATGCTGCTCATCTACGTGGGGGTGCGTGCCGTCAGCGTCTTGGTGGAGTGGCAGCAGTGGGAGTCCCTGCGATTTGGCGAGTATGGTAATGTGGCACAGACATGGGAGGGGGTGTGGAGGGGTGAGGGCGTGCACTCTGCTGCTTGCCCTGGTCAGCTCTCCAGGGTGGCAGATTGAAAGGTTCAGGAGCTGATGGCTGTCTCCTCTGTGGTGGTGGGCTGGTTCTGGGGCCTGAACACCGTCGCCCTGCTAGTGTCAGAGTGCCACACATCCGAGGTGTGGAGGCATGCACTTCAGGGAGACCCTAGACATAGGGAGAGGCACAGCATTCCCCTCTTCCACCAGAGGGCACTGGCGGCCCCACCTGCAGGCTGGAAGGCTGCCTCCCTCTGCCAAGCTTCTCACCCAGCTCACGGGACCTGTCCACCTCGTTAGAGAAATGGGATATGGCCCTCTTCTGCTGCGGTCTATGCTTGTCCTGTCTTTGGGCCATCTCACTGCAGGGACTGTCCATCCCCCACTCCAGGGCCAAGTCACCTTACTGTGTCCTGACTGGAGGCTGGCCCCCCACCAGCATCGGGTGCATGTGGTCATCAGGAACCCCAAGTCCTCCTCACTCTCACAGACATGCCTTAAAACAGGTGACCTGTGGCTGCTGGCTCATCTTGGTCCCCCTCTCCTAAGACCCCAGGACGAGGGCCTGGTTAGGAAGCCACCCTCACGCTCTCTGAGCACAAGTGTATTGCCCTCTTTCCTTTGGATGCCCAGAGAAACAGCTGGCCGTAGCCTCCACGGGGCTGTGGTGAGAGTGCCTTCCTCGGGCCTTGCCGCATCCTGGGCACTCAGGACCCACCTTCATGCCTGGCCCCTGCTGTCTGGGAGCAGGAGCTCCCCGTCTCAGTGGGAACAGTACCAGCAGGGCCCCAGCCACCCAGGGACACACAGGACAGGAAGGAAGGAGTTCTGGATCTCCACTCTCCTTTCCTGATCACACCTTCCACAGAGTTGATGGCTTGGCTTCAGGGCCGCTCACTCTCAGATGACTGAAGACTCACAAAGCGCTAACGAGTAGAAGGGGAGCCGATCCGTGGAGCTGGCTATATGAGCACCTTGGGTATTTCTAGAAATCTTAAGTAATTGTTTGTCTCTGTTGAGGGGGAGATGAACTAAGGGGAGGGCTTTTCTTAGCCTTGTTACTTGATGCCTGATGAGTCACAGACTTAAGATAGCATCTGACACACAGTGTACATTCCTGTGGCTGGAGGGCAGGCTTCTGATGAGCCCCGAGTCAATACCCCTCCATTGGAGGACACATGGGGACCACAGCGTCATCTTCATTTATAGGCTCTAGGTGCCCAGAGGGGTTAAGTGACATCGGAAGTCAGCGCACAGGTGGGGGCGGGCATGGCCTCATCTGCCACCCCCTCCAAGAGCAGAGCTTCTCACTGCTGGCCGTTGAGATCTGGAAGGCAGCGCTGTCCACTCAGCTATAGTGACCAGTGCTACAGAGAGCCACCTATAGTCAGTCACATGCCATCAGTGACCCTCCCCACCGCCACCATTACCTGCCAGAGGGAGAGCAGCTTCAGTCCTGGAGCACTACCCATTCCCACCCTCGTCTTCCCAGAGTCTTCAAACCAGGGTGTCTCCAGATGGCCATCCCGAGTCCTCCCTCCCCGGGCTGAGGGAGGACGGCGCATGTCCTCTCTTACCTGATTTCTGTTTCTACCTGTGTTCTTGTGTCCTGTCGCTGCTACAGTGAAGTTCCACAGCATTGGCGGCTTCAGACAGCAGGTTCCTCACCTTACAGCTGTGTAGTTCAGGTATCCCGCGTGGGTCTCACCCGCCAAAGTCAAGGTGTCGGCAGGGCTGGTTCCTTCTGGAGCCTCTAGAGGGGGCATCCACGTCCTCGCTGCTGCTCCTAGAAGCTGACCGCCCTCCCTGCTTGTCGCCCCTCTCTCCCCTGAGGGGTCGGCAGCCAGTGAGGCTTCTCTCACGTGGTATCCTGCTCACCTTCCAGACCTTCCTTGTGAGTACGCCAGGCCCCGCTGGGTACTGCAGGATTCTCTCCCTGTCTTAGAGGCAGCTGGTTAGCAGTACTTCCCCTGGGCCGTTACTTGACATATTCCCAGGTTCCTGGGAATATGGGTGGGTGTGGATGTCTCTGTGGGGCTGTTATTCCACCTACCACACCTGTTAGCTGGCCCTCTTTTTGAGGCAATATTTCCAGGTAGGCCCCATAGTTCTCTTCTTGGCTAAGTAAAGAAGAGGGGTTTGTGTTCTGGGTGCTTCCTTTGTCCTTAGAGGAGAGGGTGAACTTGGCCAACAAGCACATGCAACTTGTGAAATAAGCCACACAGCCCTGAGGGGTGAGACAAAATCCAGGTGATGGCTGTGCTTGCGGTTTGATGACCCGGCAGCTGCTCCCTCAGCGGAAGCTCTGAAAGCAGGTCTGTGTCCCATGGGCACCAGTGCTCTGTGGGCTTTGCTGTCTGCCCCTGTCCTAATGCTTCCTTCCTGAAGCCTTGGGAGCAGATGGGTTCCGTCTATTTGTCCCCTACCCCTGCGATTTCTTCTGATGAAGTTGTTCAGCAGACAGAAAACCCCCATTTCCCTGAGGTTGTCTGACGTGGTGAGGAGCAGGACACATCGGGAATGTCTGGCGTCTGTCCTTGAACAGTGAGACAGTGGGCAACATCTGAGAAGCTCTCCAAGGAAGCCAGTCTGAAGGGCAGACAGGCACACATGCTCATTCCAGCTGCGGCTGCCGGTGGTCTGGATGCAGAGGAGGCAGGGAGTGCAGGAATGCTTTTACAGAAGACTTTCCACGTTTTTTGCTGTCTTATTAAAGCGTGTAAATGAAAGAAGATACAGCCACAGCCAAGCTGTGAGGCTGACACTTAGCAGTGGAGGGGCAACCGGGGCCTGGGGCCTCTGTCCCCCTCTGTCGGGCACTGTAAGTTTACGGGTAGACGGAACAAGTATGTGGAACAGGCAGGTTTTCTTTTGACATGAAGTGTGGCCCCTTGGTCTGCTGACTTGAAACATGACAGTCCCTGTTCAGAGATGTTTCCTACTAGTGCTTTCTGTCTCTGATCATAATGATTTTTAAGAAATGTTTTGATCTGTCATTTCTGAGAACTTCTCTCAGTAAAGTCACGCAGTTGACTGAAGGGATTCCAGCACTCCGTTAAAAATCTAGCCGGAGAGGTTCTGCTCTGAAGTGGTTTTTTGGCTCAGATGTCTAATCCCAGAAGTGAAAATAGGACAAGCTCAGAAGCTGCCCTGATGGCTCACTGCATGCTTTCTGCACCCTTCTCCTGAGGTTTTCCAGAAAAGGGAATGGTCTGGTATGTCTGTTACGGCTGCGTGAAGGCATCTGCTTGCACTTCCACTGCATCCCGTTGGCAGGCTCTGGCTGGGCTGGGCCTGCTCCGGCAGCATGCCTGGACAGGAACGGCTAAAGAAATGTCGCGGAGCCCTCTCTCTGGGCCAGGTTCTCGCCTCACAGCCTAGCCGGGGCCTCTACCTCCCCTGAAATGGTGCCCTCCAGCCCCTCTTCAGGCCAGTGGTGCTCAGGCAACCCCAGCAGAGCCTCCAGAGCCAGCTCCAACTGCCCCCACCCCACACCGTTCCCCCCGGCTCTTCCATAGGCACCTCACTTGAGCATGTGTGGCTCCCTAGGGCCCTATCCCATGAGTTCTGCCTGTCCCCAAGGATATATGATCCATCCCTGGGGCTGGTCCTTCACCCTTCCTCCAGTCATTTTGAAACATTCTGGAGGCCCTTCAGGGTCTGCATGTGCCCCAGCGTGGACTGTTGCCTTTCTCCGTTTCTCAAGCACAGTGATGGATGGGGTCACAGATGGACCTTTGTCACAGCTCCTCCTTCCTGCCTCTCTACATGCTTTCCTTCCCTGTCCCCAGTATGGCTGTTTTGGGCTACCCCATAGAGACAGAGTCAGGATTCCTCCAGTCCGAATTCTGCTTTAGGGGCTGAGGGCAGCAGGAGCAGCCGGGGAGAGTGGCTCAGGGCAGCAGACCAGCAAAGGGGAGGTTTGCTGCCTCCATCATGGCAAATATCAGGCAGCCCACGGGGGTGGAAGGATGCACAGTGCCACAGTCACTGGAAAAATCAACAGCAGATAATAATAGCAGTCTTGCTTCACACAGCTCTGCTAGTGGATAGAGCGAGCCAGCACTCTGAGCCCCAGCAGTGAGCACTCACTAACTTTAGTTTCCTTAATTATATCCTAGAATCTCTCGAAAGAAATGCCACTCTGTTATGTCCAAATTAGGCATTCTGTGATTTTGTCTAAAACATCTGCATGTGTCTGGTGGGGCTGAAGAGATTCTTGGTACTTCAGAGGCTCACGAAGTGGCTTTAGAGCCAGGCTTCTGGTGTGAGCTGGGGGACCTGAGGGCTTATGGGATCTGTGGGCGTGGGGTGGGGACATGGGCTTGGATCCTGGCTTCCGGTCTCCACGTGACTGCGCACCCACTGTCCCTGCAGGAGACCCTCTGCAGTGCGGAGCCTGGGTTGGGCAGTGTGCTCTTTACATCGTGATCATGATTTTTGAAAAGTCTGTCGTCTTCATCGTCCTCCTCATACTTCAGTGGAAAAAGGTTTGCCTCTTGTCCCGTCTTTAGCAGCTCCTTGGGACGCCAAGCAAGACTCTACCACCCACACACCCCAACCTTACTGGAAAACCAAATTTGTTCTTTTCCTTTTTTTTCCCCTCCAGCCCCACCAGCAGGGTCTGGATTCTGTGTGCTGTGGCAGCCTCTGTCAAGAGCGGGAACTTTTGTTCTCACTTAGCATTTATCTACTTAAATCATGGAAATATCTGCCCTGGTTTAAGGTTTGGGACACTTAAGGCCAGTGCAGATAAGCGTCTCTGCCCTCTGGCTGCTTCCTTGCCGAGACAGTCTTTAGTCCTCACTCCTGTAACTGCCTTATTGCCGGGAGGGTGTTCTTTCCATTTGCACGGGTCCTCACGCACCTCTCTTGGCCAGTGGTTTAATCAAGCTTTTGCGGGCGCAGGAAGCAGCTGGTCACAAGCTGTTCCCAGGGCTCCTTCGGCCCTGCCCTGTAGCCCTAGTGCTGTGTAGATAAGCCTCCCCTGCCCAAGGCCCCCACATGGATGCATGAAACCAGCCAAAGAGCCTTCGAGTAGCTCCGAACTTGACCTTCCTTCTGTGGTTGTTTTTTGTTTTTTTGGTTTGTGTGTGTGTGTGTGTTTTAAAGATTTTATTGATTTATTTGAGAGAGCGTGGGAGCACAAGATGGGGGAGGGACAGAGGAAGAGGGACCAGCAGACTCCCTGCTGCCCAGAGATCATGACCTGAGCCAAAGGCAGACACCTAACTGACTGAGCCACGCAGGTGTCCCACCTTTGGTTTTATTTGTGTCTACATTTTATTTTTCAAGAAAATAAGCCAAGGCTTTTCAGAGCTGTTGTTCTCCAGGGGTGTTTGGAGTGCAGGATTTCTGTTAGAAAGTGGCCTATGCCTCGCTGCTAGTGCCTGTAATGAGCATCTACTGACTTCATTCCCTCCGAAGCCCCCCCCACCCCCACCCTCCATGCTTCCCGGTGGGTGGGCCTGCTCTGCTCCGTGGTTGTAAGCCCACTATGCTTCCCAAGTCCGTGGCACTGGGAAAGCTACTAAAACCCTAACTGCTGCAAGTGTTCTCCCCCCAAGGATCTGCCCCTTGTTAGCAGTCCCACCTGGGCACCGACAGGGCAGCCCTAGCCATGAGGCACTGTTCCCATCAGGGTTCTGGGGGAGTGTCATCTAAGCCAAGCTGCCCTGCTCAGGGACTTATGGGTGATGTGTGCTGCTGCCCCCCTAACCCAGGCGCCTTCTCTGTGGTCTCTCCCTACCTCACAGAGTCTGCTTCTCTTTACAGGTGGCCCTATTGAATCCCATTGAAAACCCAGACCTGAAACTGGCCATCGTCATGCTGATCGTCCCCTTCTTTGTCAATGTCAGTGCCATGTTGCATTTTACCCTACGTGCTCTCTGCCTTCCCGTGTCCTGTTCACAGTTCTGAGTCTGACGGAGAGAGCCCCTTACAGCCCCCAGGCCACTCACCATCCCAGACCTGGCAATGGCATGATTGCTTCTTCAGCCAGCAGATCCCTCCTCCAGGCTCCCCGTGCAAGAGGGAGGGTGCTGAGAACTTTGTCTTGCCCTCTCTGCCAGGGGACCTCTTGCCGAGGAGGCCCTCCACATGCACAGTGAGCAACTTCTAGATCAGGGTGTTCACAATCCACCCCTGTCTCATCCCTGACCCCAGAACTCTGAGAGACACTCGTGAGCATGCTGGCTAGAAGTCAAGCAATGGAAGGAACAAAAAAGTCTCCTGGGGCTGACAGTCAACGGCAGAGTGCGAGGGCCAGCCTCTCAGCCCACAGCAGGAGCCCAGAAACCTTGCCAGTGGCTAGTACCCATCAGTTACCAGCACTTGGGGTGAAGAGGGCTAGGGTTTTCTTGCTGGTTCTCTGATAAGAAAGCAGAAGCAAAGGATATGGAGGGTGAGAATCTCTTTGTAAGTTAGTGAGAGAGTTGGGGGCCTGGAAGAGACTTTTCTTCCCCTTGTTCTGGACTTCGTAATTGGGAGTGGGTGGGAATGATGGTGATGGGAATCTGCTGTGCTTTGACACATGGCTTATCCCAGAGTAACATGTACGTTTCCTCCCCACAGGCTTTGATGTTTTGGGTAGTGGACAATTTCCTCATGAGAAAGGGGAGGACGAAAGCTAAACTAGAAGAAAGGGGAGCCAACCAGGACTCTAGGAATGGGAGCAAGGTTCGCTACCGAAGGGCTGCGTCCCACGAAGAGTCCGAGTCTGAGGTAGGGCCGAGCACTCGTGCTGCGCTCTGTCCCTAGGAAGTCTCTGCCCTCTGTTGCATCTGGTCTTCCCAGCCCTGGCCAGAGGGAACAGGAAGAGGCTGACTGCCTCCATCCATCAGGAAGGGACCCATTCCTGCAGTCCCTGGCCTTCCCATGGCAGGGGGGTGGAGTACCCGCTGGGGTGGTGGGAGCTCATCTCTGACAGTCCGGACCTCCACCAGTGCACAAAGACAAGGAAGGGAGGGGCTGCCTTGTTCCAGGGAAGCTTGCAAGGACTCTCATGGCCCTGATCGTTGACTTTGAAGCATTAAGGTATTTCAATCCCTGTCTACCACTACAGAGCACCAGAATTGTTGGCTAGGCCCACTAGAAACTTCTAAAACATAGGGGTAGACAGACCTTCTGGGGAACCGCCCCTCCCCTTATTGTCAGGTTGCCTAAGTTCAAAGGCTTGGACTTCAGGGAGACTGGTGGTCATAAATAGCATGGAGGCCAAGGAATGCTCCTGGGCAGCTGCCCCTCTGCGTGCTGTGGGGTAAGGCCAGGGCTGCCTCCTGAGAGGCCTCTTCGGCTTTCTCGGCACGCCCAGCTCTGCAGAAATGGCTGAGGTAATGTCTTCCCTCAGAGACCTTCAGACTGGAAGAGGTGAAGGTGAGTGTCTGAGTAGGTCCTTCTCACACAGTGATCCTTCTGACACTGAGGCGTTCACAGAGCCCTGTGAGGACCCCGAACGGTCCGATTAATTCCTGGGGGCATCCTAGAGGGAGCTGACTAGACGAGCAGGACAGAGGGTAAGCCCATATTTTTTCTAGATGTCCCTAGGATCTGGCACAGGGCCCGTCCTGCTGTAAGAGCCTGACGAACGGTACATGAGTGACAACACTACAGGCAGAAGCAGTCACTCAGAAGCGGCTGTGGTCCTGTGGGATGGCCTCTGGGTCCCGTGAAACCCCTCATGGCCAGAGCAGCCTGTGTCCCGTAGGGTAGAACGGAATGACGTGGAATGAGGTACAGGCAAAGGTCTCAGCCAGATAGGCAAGGTGCTTCGTGATGGGTTGTGTGCCTGGACAGGCAGTAGGGAGCCAGAGAGAAGGTCTAATCAGGACCGGGTGTGGTCTAGGGAGAGGTGGCACAGCTGTCCTCTCCCTGGGAGAGAATGAGCTCATTGTCCACTGTCCCTGTGCTTCCCAGTGCTCAGGCCTGAGGAGCGCACAAGTGGCATGGCAGGTCGGCAGGAGGTGAGTATTTGCCTGAATGCCCTGGCCATGTGGCCGAGCCATTCCGGGGCTCAGAGAAGGGCAGGACTGTCATTGTCTGCACAAGTTGCAGAGTTGGTTCAAAGCAGCCGATCTGAACGTGGCCTGCCTTGTGTGTGCTCCAAAGAGGTTCCCTTCTCTTTCGGAAAGGGACTTTTCAGTTTGCTTTTGCTGTCTGTAGGTCACCTTCCAGGACCTTGGACGCCCTGTGTCCAGTTTGGGCTTTTTTGCCAGGATGACCTTAGGGTGGGGGTCCTTGCTGAGTTGGCTCTGACTGCAGTTCTGTCCCAGCTGGAGGCTGGCTGGAGAAGCGATGGGTCGGCATGTCCACTTGGCACTGGCCTCAGGAGCCCATGAACACCCCAGGAGTAGGTGACATCTGGAGTGGTCCCACTCTATAAAGGGGCTTCCCCATCACCCTCTCCTAAAGAAACCCAAGAATCGAGGCCTTTTAGAGGGGTGAGACCCCCCCTGCCAGGGTGCAGGGAGAGCAGAGGAAGAAGGCCCCACTGGTGGTGACTCAGGCCATGCCTCTCCACCACCCCAGATCCTGATCTCCGCCGACGACGAGATGGAGGAGTCTGATGTGGAGGAGGACCTGCACCGACTAACCCCTCTGAAGCCTGCGAAGAAAAAGAAGCACCGCTTTGGGCTGCCTGTCTGATGCGCTCCCTGCTGGGGTCAGGCGCGGGGGGCCCCGCCGGGTCAGCAGGTGGTCGCTCCGCAGTGTCCTTCCTTCCCTCCTCTCTGCCCCTCCTCTTCTACCTCCACTCCTCTCGCTGTCTCTGCGCGCTCCCAGACCGCTGTGACTTGCCAGAGGGAGGCCGGGCCAGCGCCGAGGGGCTCCAGGCAGCCGGAGGGCCCCACTCAGTTGCACTACAAACACTGACCAAATATGCAAGCGAGGCGTTTTGTGTGTCTGTCATTGTCCCAGAAGCCCCGTCCTGTGTCTGACAGGGTGGCACTGAGGAAGGAAACTGATGCGTGCACTGTCTGGGTGGAGCCTTTCCACAAGGCTTCAGCAGCGTGAGGACGTAACACATTTTGGGCTAAAAGTCACTCATTGACCAAGTTGGAACCGCAATGCTTTCTTACTCCGAATGGCTTTGTAACTACTGATTTCTAAAGCCAGTTTTATGAGCTGTCACAGTGTTAATGTTTTTTGAGTATGTGTTTATTTCCTATGGGACTAATGGGCAAAACATAGATTTTTAAGTCTTCCGTATGCTGTTGACTTTTATATTTTTTAAGTTATATTTTCATACTATTGTATTTAAAAACTCTTTTTAATCCCCAAAGAAATGGGTTTGTCTGCGTTTCATGGGATATGAACTAGTGGGAAGAAAGAGTCGGGGAATTTTTTTATTTGGGATATTTTTAGGTAATCTGCCGTGAGATGAGGTCAATGGTCCCATTAGGAAGGGAGAGGAGGCCTTGTCAGAAGGGAGCGATCCCAGTGACTCCGTAAAGGCCAGGCCTGAGCAGGAGGCAGCTGGTCCGAAGGCCAGTCCGGGGTCAGGGGCGAGTGGGTCTAGCCGCTTGGCTTTCTGCTGGCAGGTTAGAGGTCTTAGTTCAATGTGACCAAGAGAAGAGCCTAGAGGTCTGTGTCCAGAGAAACTGAGACCATAGAGGCCACCTCTGTATGTTCCCTGCCTCTCTTTGGTCTCCACATCTGAAGTTTAAAATTTGGCTTGGGCCTGCTTGCCTCCCAGTGCAGGCTGGAGCTGTTGGAACCAGCTGCGGGCCAAGCCCCAGGAACCTCCTCTCAGGCCACCCTATGTCTCTCTGCTTGGTGTTGTCCCCCTCCGTTGTACAACAGTCCGAGGAATGCCTGCCTGACCCGGCGATCCTGTTTCTCACGGCCTCAGAGTGGCAGGGCAGCTGGAGATGGGGTGGGTCGAGGTACGGGAGCTCACTGTCTGCACCCACGGGCCCTCACTCCTCGGCAGGCCTCAGGTCCCCGTAGCTCGGGGAGTCTGCTGACCGCAGTGGACTGGGTCGGCCTGAGCACTTGCCCTGCTGTGAGAGCCGCACGGTGGGACAGCCAGTGTCTGTCATGGCCCTGAGGCAAGTGCACAGAAGCTAAGCAACAGAAAACGGCACCGCTCAGGTGCGAGCAAGAAGTGAGGCAGGTACAGGGAGGCCACCTGGCCCAGAACCTTCCTTTTAGACCTACATACAAACGTGCTGCTCTTAAGTAGATTGGGTCTGCATTGGAATGTGGGAACCAAGCTGTTAAGTTCTGGACCTGCTTTCCCTCTCACAGCCGTACCCGTCTTCCCCTGGGAGTCCAGAACCAGAGGGCTGAAAGGAGCCAGGCCCTGTCGCTGCCCTGGGTGGCCTCTCTGGGAGCGTAGCTGTCTGCAGCGGGAGGCGAGGCTGCGTGCAAGACCAGAGGTTGTGACTGCTTCTGCCCTCATTTCGGCTCACTTTGGCTCATCACTCCTGCCTGTCCCCCGGCCATAGTGGGCTATCTCCCCTGGAGAATCAGTGCTGGGAAAGACCAGAACCGACCCGCCTGCTACATGTCAGACCCTCATGGCCTTGCTGGCTCTCCCTACTTTTCCCTCTTGTTTCATTTTGTATGAACAGCCTGTGCCTACCACTGTTGCCTGTACCTTCCTGAGCTCCGAGTCCGCTGTGCTTGAGCTACAGGCACAGCGGGTGGGGGAAACAGTCCCTGGAAGGTGGAAAGTAGGACTCATTCAGGCCTCAGACAATCTGCTCATCTCAAGGCCTGTCCCAGTGCCTGCTGGGCAGTGGGTTTGGGGAGCAAGGTGGTGGCTAGTGAAGGGTGGTTTTTCTTTGTATCCTGAATTTTGGTAAGGGCTTTAGTCTCTGAGCCACAGTCACAGAGCTGATCGGAGGGTGGGTGTCTAATCACAGTGAGCTTTGTGTTGTGTGGGACTGGACAGTGTGGCCTCACCGGTTTGGTGGTCCCATCCCTCCATGTATGTGTCTGTGTGTGCACGCACAGAGAACCACATATACACACAGTTTGTATTCCCTGGAGTGTTTTCTGCAGTCACTGGGGTTTTTTCTGTGTTGCGTTGTTCCAAGAGACCAGATGCAGAGGGCCATGGTCAGAACCTCCCCCTGAGCTGTCCTCCTTCTCTGGGATGAGTCTCCTTACCACCTGCCCTGAGGTGCCTTTTGAGGTACAGCTCTTTACCCGGCCACATGGCAAGTGTCACGGTGCTTGAAAAACCATGGGACACCAACTGGGTATTGTGTGCTGTCTATCTGATCTGTGCAGATGTAGACCTTGGCCAAGGCACCCATGCTGGAAGCCTGTAAGTCAAGGTCATGAACAAGTTTCTTGTATCTAATGGAAGTAACCTGATGAGGTAGGACTGTCACGTCTGAACAGAAGGAATCATTGTTGGCCTTACTTCCTTTTGCCATCAGTGGGATGTTGACAATGGCAAGGGGTTGGATGTGCTGAGATCTTGGGCAGCAGTGGCTTCTTGGTCTGCTCAGAAGACCTTCAGGATAAAGGCCTGTGGCCCATCAGTTAACCCTGGTGGCCTCCTGCCTCAAGCTTTAACTCATGCCCCTTTCTGGCAACCGAGAGTCCTAGGTGAATATTGATGTGTTATGCCTTTAAAGGGAAAACCTAGAAAGGCTCAAATTGTAGGCAGTCTAGTCCTGTAGCCTGCAGCCCAGAGTCCCCCTCAGAAGGCGGCCCAGGAGCCCACTCTGCCCTCCAGACAGCACGCTGGCCTTTTTGCAGTCAGGCCAACATAGGCGCTCTGGAACTTGTCATTGGCCAGAGCAGCCACCTTGTAGGGCTGGATTTTAGAAGTTGCACGCACTTCTGACCAGGAGTGGAGAGCTCTGTTTTGCCTTGTGAAACACCGGCAGCTCTGAAGGACTTTGCTCTCTGTGAGGGACTTCCGGTCCAACGGCTGTCAGCACCTTGAGCTCCTGGCTGGGTGGGTGGGTGGGTCTCATTTGATCTCTCTTTTTCATGATGTTTATTAGAACTCAGAACTGTGAGCAAACCATGGCCTATTTCCACTGCCCTTCCAATGGGAGTATTTCATCAGTGATGTTGATTCACAGAAACACATTTTTGAAATGAAAGGGAAGACGATATACTTACATTGTAAAATGGTTTACAATAAAGTTTCACATCTTAATACCGGTTTTTAAAAAAAAAAAACAAAAACACATCACTTATGGTTGTTGGTTGTGTGTTCTTTGGAGTTGAAACAGCTTGGTGGAGTCAAGAAAATTTCCCCAGTGAAGTTAGACGATTGTCCTCCAGGGACGCCTAGGTGGCTCAGTTGGTTAAGCATCTCCCTTCGGCTCAGGTCATGATCCTGGTCCTGGGATTGGGTTCTCCCTCTCCCTACCCCACACTTGTGCTCTCTCTCTTCCTAGATCAAATAGATAAGATAATCTTTAAAAAAAAAAAAAAAAAGGATGACAGCTCTCCCCAGGATACCAAGTGTGAATGAACCTACATCAGCTGGTGACAGACACAGGAGCCAGAATCTGCCAGAGGAGAAAACCACACATCCTCTTGCCTTGTCCACGTCCCTACTTGTGCCAGTAAAAGGTACCTTACCTCCCCCTGAGGAACAAGTGGCGCTGAGGGGATGAGGTGTGGGCAGTGAACAGGCTGCATCCTTGTCCCTGAGGCCACGGGGTGAGGGCAGGTGCCTCCCTGGGCAGAGCCAGCTGTGGGGATGGTGCCGAAGCACCGCTCCCAGGCCAGGCTTGTCCTCAGTGCCCCAGGGCCCTGTTCACAGGCCTGGGTTCATACCCCTGGCTGTCGGAAGGCATTCTTCGTGTCAGCACTTGTCTCAGACAGAGCCTGGCAGTCCTTTCGCTGGCCTGCTGGGGCTTGGAGTGGGGATTGGACATGCAGCAGCAGTGGAGTGGCATTCAGGATAACCAAATGTCAGTGCCCAGTGGGGTTCCGTCTGCTTGGAGCCTCCAAAGATAAAAATGATCTCCATTCCAAACTGACACAGAGCTCGGAGGTGGCTGACAGCCCTGCCCCGTGCCGCGAGGGTCTCCCCTTCAAGGATGGGAGATGAGCTGGCAGCCAAGGGACCTCCAGGGGAGACCGTGGACCCGTCCCTCTCCCCACCACTCAGTGCCTGAAATGGGCTTGGATGTTACCCACCCGCTTTCAGCAACTTAAATGTCCTCAGGCCAGGCACCTTTGGGTGACCTCATCCAGTCAGAGGCTCTGTGCCCTTCCCTGCCTCTGCTCCCCAGTGCCCTCACCATCCCAGAAAACAGATTTCTTCCTGGTCCTTCTTGGGCACTTTGCCCCCTGCCTCTTGGTCCCTTTGCTGAACTTGCCATGGAAGCCGGCAACAACAGCAGAGTGGCTCCCTGGGCTTCCCTTAGTCACAGTTGCCCCCTGCCCCGTGACCCGTGGGGAGCACTGTGTGCGGAGAACCCATGCTCCCCAAGTCTTAGACATGGGACGCTTCTGCCCTGCTGGCCAGGGACAGCCAGTCTCCCTCCTCTGGAATCCAGGGAGGGGTGGAAGAGAAGGAAAAACAAGCTCAGAGCGGCCTGGCCTGGCACAAGGCTCTCACTTCCCTCGGGGCCACCCAGTGCTTGGGGACAGACAGTCCCAGCTGGACGGCTCCGACTGCCTCACACATTCCGTACAGGGGGATCTGCACTCATCAGCACCCTGGTGCTCGCTGCCGGGCCCAGCCCCTCCTGCCGCCTAGAGCAGCTGTTCCCGAGGGCACAGGGTCTCCCCAACCACCTGCTCTCGTCAGGGCTGCAGCCCCCAGGCAGCAGTACTCGGCCAGCCCCTCATCTCCAAGAATAAACTCTGAAGCTAGAGGCTGCGTGGGTCTGAATCATCGGGAAGCCCATCGAGGAGGGGAGTGGCTTTCTGGGACAGGCCAAGGGACTATATAAGCCCCAGAGGGCTGGTGCGGCTCCCATCTTACACTGGTTTCAGCCTCTGCTGGACGAGCACTCGCAGCAGCTCTGGCGTAGGACCACCATGTCCCAGGTAGGAGGGTCTGGCACGGGCGGGGAACCTGGACACTGTCATCTCTGACGGTTGTGTCCTGAGCTGAACTCCAGGCGTAGACAGGAGTGTTTGCAGCCCCTGAAAGGCCTGGGCCCAGGGAGCGCAACCTTGGGCTCCAGCTTGCCGACAAACCCGTTTATCTTGAGTTCAGTGGTATTCCGGGGTTAGCCTGGAGGGTGAAGACATGTAGGGTACTTCAAGTGTCTGTTTTGCTTTTGTGTGCGAAGAAGCGGACTGCATGACACGTCTGTAGCCATGTGTGTGCGTGTGTACACGTACGTACGTGTGAGGCTGGAGCTGTGGGCCGCAATTCTGCCTGGGCATCTCCCCAGCAGGAGATGCTGTGCAGGGGGTGTAGTGTGTTGCCCCGGGAGCCCAGCCCAGACTCAGGGACCAGGGATTCCCTGCACCTGTCTCCAGGGCTTAGGAAGGAGTGAGGCTTCAGACTTGTGGGTGCCTGGGGTTGACAGCATAAGCACTGAATCTGTGGGATGAAGTAGCAGGCTAAGTCGAGGGTTCTCCTTGCTGCCACTCCGTGGGTGAGTGCTCACTTCAGACTGACTTCATGGGCGTCTGACTCTTCTACCCTATTCCCGCCCCCAAACACTCGAGTTAAACGTGGGTAGTTGGGAGAGAAAGGCAATCCTTAAGGGACCCCTTGCCACCTGGGGTGCAGTCTTAGAATTCACCCCTTGAAACTCCACCTCGAAACCATCGCTTTCCCCTTTGCTCTTTGCGGCCAGGCCTGAACACCTGTCCAGGCAGGCAGACCATGTGAGGCCACAGCGGCCACATTCCCGAGCTCCCAGTCTGTGGGAGAAGGACAGAGGGACTTGGGGGTGGAGGGTGGAGTATAGTTGGGAGGGCTTCCTGGAGAACGAGTGCAGCCTTCAATGGCTTGAGCTCAGTGACCAGTGAAGAGGGATCTCAGGGCCAAGGCACAGAGGTGGGAAGGGGCTTTCAGCCTCGAGGCCTGGGGGTGTGAGACGAGGCTCTGGGCTCTCCAAGGCTGGTGCTCAGGAGGCCCCCATCAAGAAGAAGCGCCCCCCCGTGAAGGAGGAAGATCTGAAGGGGGCCCGTGGGAACCTAGCCAAGAACCAGGAGATCAAGTCCAAGACCTACCAGGTCATGAGGGAGTGTGGTGAGTATCGTCCCAGGCCGTGGGGGTGGAGGGCGTGGATAGCTGTCATTGGGGGGGGGGTGGAATGGGGTGAGGGGTACCAGGGTCATTTCCTGAGCTCAGGGGACACCCCCCACAAATGCCCCTCCCACACCTCCCCATCCTCCCCACAGAACTAGCTGGCTCCACTGCCCCATCTGTGTTCAGTGGCAACCGAACTGGCACTGAGACCGTCTTCGAGAAGCCCAAAGCTGGACCTGCCAAGAGCGTCTTCGGCTAAGACATGCACACCATTCCCCTCGCCGCTGCCAACTCCCAGACATGGGAGCCTTTCCCAAAAACTAATTTATGCCGGAACGTACCTTCTCACCTGCTGCCTATAGGATGGCTACTCGCCCCCACAACCCTGGCCCCTCAGCCCAGGGATTCTGCACCAGCACCCAGGGAACACCAATAAAGAGCTTGTTCATGTGGCCCCAGCATTTGGAGGCTGTTGGTTGGTCACCGGCCATGGCCACCAAGTGTAGGGGAGGGGCAGGCGGGGTACCCTTCGTGGGCTTTTGTGGGGGGTCCCAGAGGATAAGGCAGGTGCTACTATGGTTACTGCCACGTGCTAGAATCTTGAATGTGGAGACCTGGTGCTGAGCTCCCATGTGACTTCAAAGTAGTCTGTCTCTTTCTGAGCCTTGGTTTCCCCTCCCGTCTGACAAGGGCCACAGGAACACTGCTTGGAGTGAAGCAGGTGGGGGCCCTGAGGCTCACCCTTCCCCCTGCCTTCCACAGACACCTTCGAGATGCTTCCAAGGACTCCAAGGCTCTGCCGGACCAGGGACCTCAAAACCCCTTCCCCCCACACCCCTGTTTGCACTTGCCCCTTGCCAGCTCACAGCCCTCAAAGGCAAAGCCAGCTAGAGGCCTCTCTGTGGCCAGTGGTCATCCACCTCCTGAGCTGCTCTTCTCCCACACTCAGGGTGAGCCTCCCCTTTGCCACCCCCACAGCTCTGCCTGCATCATGGGAGCTCCAGACCCTTGGTTCACAAGGCTTCAGTGTCCCCTGTGTGCACAGAGCTGTCAGATCCAGGGGCCGCCGAGGCACATCCTCCCATGACAGCAAAACCACGGGCGGTCCCAGGCTGGACCCGCAGGGCTGGGCCTTGTGGCACCTGACTCCGGGTTGCTTGCCTGCAGGGAAGCCGGACCATCCCCTGGGCAGGTCGGGCTGGCTGCTCAGAGCCTTTCCCACGTTCCCAGCCAGCCTGGCCTCCTTATATAGCTGTTTCTAGGCTGGGTCTGAACTCTGCCCCAAGGAGCAGACCTCCTGTGGGATGGGGCCTGGGCCTGCCCGCTGCTTCTCCTTGGGGAGGCTCCATTCAGATTGCCAAAGGGATGTGAAGTCCTGTATGGTCCCAACCATATTCAGAGCCAAAGGGCAAGCAGTGTAGACATGCACAGCGAGGCTGCAGGCGTGCTAAGGAAGGGGAAGGTTTACTTGCAGCCTGAGACACAGCGCCGGAGTCTCTGCTGCCATTTCCCCAGGGCTGGATGCAGCTGGCCCTGATAGACCGACCCCCCCCCCAGAGGGCAGTCACTGCCTCAGAACCTTGTGTGGGCCCTGACATGGCTGCTCTGCTCCACCCACCCCCACTCGTGTCACCAAGCCATCCTTCCTCAACCCACGCTTTGGCACCTGGCCACACTGCTGAAGCAACTCAGCCTGATCCGCGGCCAGATTCAGGAACCCGGCTTTCCCAGAACCCCCAAGGACACAAGCATCAGCTGCATCCGGATTCCTCAATTTACTCATCCCATTGCTATTTGTTACAAAAGCATTTCAAGTTTATTATAACAAAATTGAAAAAAGTTACCGGTAATCCTCCTCCAAGCCCTCCAGTGAACTCCCACAGGTCTGGGCCCAGGACAGTCGGTACGGCCTTGGTGTGCTGATGGCTCAACATTCTCACACGTGCCGTGACTCATGGGCTCCCTTGGCATGACTGACCCCCATGGGCTGCCCCTTGGGGGTGTCTGTTCCTTGCTTCTCTTTCAATACACTCCCCGGAGGGAGACCTCTGGGCCACAAGGTGCGGGCATCCTTATGACTCTTTGTATTGCCAAAGTGTGAGTCTCATTCTAGGGTCCTTGCTGGAATTGAACCAAGAGCCCTAGCTAGATTAATGGGGCCTGACAGCAGCCTGGGACCCAAGGGCAGAGAAGGGGACTCCTGGGCCCGGCCCCTCTCACCCCAGAAACATGGGGCCTCCATCCTGCCCTGGCCCCAGCAGATCTTGCCCCAGTCGGACACCCCAGTGGCTGCCCCCCACTGCCCAGTCACACGGAGCTGACCTCCAGAGTGTCTTCCTCCCAGGAGCCACTCCCTCGCTCCCCTGTTCTGGGCCATCCATTTCTCCCAGGCTGGGCTAATGGAGAGCAGAGTAGTGGAAGGAAGGGCTGCTGCGAGGGGTTGGTAGTGGCATGGATGATTCCGGATCTTTCAGGAGTGCCACACCCAGTTTCCACCTGAGCCTCCTCTTCTCAGTACATGTTCCTGTCTCCAGCCAAGGTCCATTGAACAGTCACAGTTTGCTTAGCTGGGGCCACGGCAGTTTTTGGCTTGGAGATCCCAACTTCCCAGAAGCCACCCCCAGAGGGGCGGGGCAGCGAGCATGTTATTAATTCATTCCCCACATCCTCTCAAGTTCAGAAGCCACCTGCCAAGCACTAGAGTCGAAATGAAGACTTCGGCCCCTGACCGCACCTGTGGCATCCCGCTGGTGCTGCTCTTGCTGCTGGCTGCCCTCGGCACGACCACCGCCCAAAAGGTAACTGGTGTCTGGGTGCCTGAGTGGGAGTGCTGTGAGCTGATGAACAAGGAGAGCCTCTGTGTGTGCAAGCATGTGTGGACAAGGGAGCTGGATCAGTATGCGTGCAGAGATGGGGGGCCGACCATCTGCCAGGCACTAGCCTGGGGCTGTATGTCTGCTCTCCCATTGAACAGGAGGGAAGCCCTTTTCCCATTTGACAGGGAGGCCATGCGGCCCAGCGAGCTGCTGCTGGGGCCCGGCAGTGGGTGGGGTGGGTGATAAGGGGCTTCATGAGCCCCACTCTCCCTCTCCCTCTCCCTCGCTGAGTGGCTGCCAAGGGCTAATTTATGCTCCCTGTGTCTGTTTTCTCATGTGTAAAATGGTAAAAAGAAAAGCAATTCAGAGCTTTGTTGTGAAGATCAGACCCGTAATATCCAGAAAGAACTCTGTATAGGGCCTGCCACCAAGCAGACACTCCACAAGCCACCCGGCCGGTCACACACCTGGGTGCTAAGCCACGCATGCACCTGAACACGCCATGTGCAGAGAGCAGGCGTGCAAGGCCGCAGGTGTGCACAGGTCCTTCTTGGGGAACCGCAGACCTGGAAGAGAGGTTGTATGCCTGGGGAAGGTCCGGGGCTACAGAGTCAAAGGGGCAAAGAGAAAGGCTCCTAGTAGTTAGAGACTGGGTCCTCGTCTCTTCCAATTTCTCCCAGTTCCTATGAGCACCTGGTGGGAGACAGGCAAGAGCTGCATTTCCCAGTTTCCATGGAGGCCAAGGTCACCAGAAGTCACAGAACTTGTTCACTACCCTTTCACTGGGCAGAGCTAAGATCAAATGTGAAGCTGCCTGGCCCGGCTAGGGCCCCTGCCCAAGGAGAAAATGAGAATCTCCTCCCAGACACACTGGGGCTCAGGCTCCAGTAACGTGGCTCTGAAGGGTGGGGGACGGAGCATGCACTCCCCTCTGCCGTGAGACCAGTGTTCACATGTGAAATACCTCCTAGGGTTTGGCCGGAGACTTGGTCAGTGGTTCAGTCGGGGTCAGGAACCAAGGACAGGGCCCCCTCTTAAAGAGTGTCATCTCAAGCTGGGGTTGCATTGAAACCGTCCCATCCCTCTCCCTTCACTGGTCCAGAATGACATCGACATCTACAGCCTCACTGTGGACTCCAAGGTCTCGTCCAGATTTGCCCACACGGTCGTCACCAGCAGGGTGGTCAATAGGGCCGCTGCGGTGCGGGAAGCTACCTTCCAGGTGGAGCTGCCCAAGAGAGCCTTCATCACCAACTTCTCCATGTAGGTGCCCTCCTGCCTCTTCCCTCTCACTTTCGCCCAACCCAGCACCCTGACACCATCTTCCCTAGTGACACCCATCCCTCCTGCCATCTGTCCCTCCTTCCTTCCTCCCTCCCTTCATCCTTCTTTCCCTCCCTTCCTGCCTCCCTTCGTCCATCCCACCATCCATCTTTCCATTTATCCCTCCCGCCATCCTCCAACCAGCCCAGTTGATATGGAAAACCACAGCCTCTTGGTGTGTTTGCCTCTGAAGGGTACAGAGTTGGGGCGTCCTGAGGCCAGGCCCAGGCAGGACGGAGTCCCAAAAGGCAGAGTCCAGCTCAGAATGCAGATGACTTCCTAACTCCTGAGCTGCCCCACAATGGAGCAATGCCTCGAGGAGGGAGAATCTCCGTGTCAGGAAGCCAGGCTCATCCCCTCCCTCCCACCTGGGGCACACAGAGGGTGTCTCTGCTCTGGGCCAGAGGCCACTTTGGGAGGCCCCTGGGTTTTCTCTGGCTCAGAGCTGATCTTCACATTGTCCTCTACGATCCTCCCCCACCCTTCCCGACTCTTTTGCAATGTTTGCGGAGTGCATGAGAACCCTCCCCATCGGTCTCTGGCCTCACAGGAAAGGCAGGGATTGAGGGCCACTGGAAAAGAGACAGCTGATCCCAGCAACTCAGGGAGGGCGATGGATGGGGCTGAGAACAAGTCCCCAAACTACCCTGAGACCTCTGAAAAGCTGCAGTGGGGCCTGGGTCCCTGTGGTCAGCTTCTTCCTCACTCCCCGCCACCCTGTCAGCAGCCCCTGCTTCTCCTAACCCTGGAGCCACGCCTGCAGTGGGGGTGCTGCTGGGTGCCCCAGCCTCCTAGAGGGGCACATGGCATGTGCTGAGAGCCGGGGGCCAGCACCCCTCTCTGGGTCCAGATAGTGTTGCTGCAGGAGATGGGGAAGCAGAGGGCAGGGTGCCCTGCTCTCTGATGTGGTGGGAGTCCCAGCCGGGCACCTGGGAGAAGGAGCCTATGGCCCGCTCAGCAGCCACAGCCCTCACCTGAGTTAAATTATGAACAGGAAGTTCAGGAAGGTGGGGAGGAGGGACACTGGGTCCTAACGCCCTGGCTACAGCTGCCCTGCCCACCGCTGTGCATGCTCACCCTTTCACACGGCCCCGGGGGATGCAGATGTCAGTTTGGGGACACATCCCAGCTCACCTCACAAGGACCATCTGGAGCAGGTCTCCTTCCAGAGGAAAAGCCATGGCAGGTCTTTCTAGTCCCAAAGACTAGGATTGTGTCCATACCCCCGGGGAGCCCGTCCACCAGTGGTCCAAAACCTACTTCCACAGAGGTCAACCTCCATGTTGGCAGGAAGAGGGGACAGCTGCAGGGGAGAGGGAGCAGAGCTTTTCAGACCTGCATTTCCCACTGGCCTGGGAGCCTGGCACCCCCTTTTCCATTGGCCCCACACAGCTGTACACATGCGCCCTACAAAGTGCTTGCTGGTGACCGACCAGTTCCTCTGGGAGCAGGTTGTAAGGTAGACCGGGCAAGCCGGAATGTGGGGGGCCAGACTGCAAAGGCAGGGGCCAGGATTTACCTCTGTCCAGCCTCCTCTGCAAACTTCCTCACCTGTCTGTTCAGTAAATGCACACCGCAGGACAGATAGAAGCCTGGTAGCTTGCAGGGGCCCCGCCACCCTCATCCGGGGCCCTGCATGGACTCTTGTATACAGTAAGTACATAATAAATGGGGGGGGGGCGGCTGGGTGCCTGGGTGACTCAGTCAATTAAGCACCTGCTTTCGGCTCAGGTCATAGTTCTGGGGTCCTGGGATTGAGTACCATGCCTGGCTCCCTGCTCAGAGGAGGGTCTCCTTCTCCCTCTGCCGCTGCTGTTCTCTCTCTGTCAAATACATAAATAAAATCTTTTAAATAAATAAATAGAAGCAAACAAACAGGGGTGGGCTCAGACAAAGACAGGAGTCGATCTGTTAAGAGGCACACCAAGTCCAGAGAGGCTCCCTGGAGGAGGTGGGATTGGAGTGGACAGCTCCTGTCAGGCCCTCTACAATTCCTGCCATCCTGCCCTAGGATCATCGAAGGTGTGACCTACCCAGGGAACATCAAGGAGAAGGCTGCAGCCCAGGAGCAGTACAGCGCGGCTGTGGCCAGGGGAGAGAGTGCTGGCCTCATCAAGTGAGCCGAAGATGGTGGTGGGAGGCACCCTGGGGTGTTGGTACAGAGGCTGCCCTGCACACCCTCTCCAGCCCCCTGCCTGGCCTGGAGGGGCAGACCTGATGCTGTCCTCCCTCAGGGCCACTGGAAGAAAGACGGAGCAGTTCCAGGTGTCAGTCAATGTGGCTCCCACATCCAAGGTCACCTTCGAGCTGGTGTATGAGGAACTGCTCAAGCGACATCTCGGAGCATATGAGTTGCTGCTGAAAGTGCAGCCCCAGCAGCCGGTCAAGCACCTGCAGGTACGGGCACCGCCTGCTCCCTGGGGGGCCTCCAGGAAGACCGCCTGCTCTGCTGAGGGCAGCCCATCCTTCCCCTCGGCCTCCTGTGAAGCCCTGCCCCAACTCCCTGCCGACCCAGTGACCCACTTCTTGCTTCCAGATGGATATTCACATCTTCGAGCCTCAGGGCATCAGCTTTCTGGAGACAGAGAGCACCTTCATGACCAATGAACTGACAGACGCCCTCACCATCTCACAGAACAAGACCAAGGTGGGCTTTCCACGGTTGGCAGGCAAGGGTCCAAGGGGCCTGTTATCAGGCCAGCCTTCTGGGTCAGTCCAGAGAGTGGGACAAGTGGACAGACTCTCTGAACTGGAGGGACTTTGGAGGTCTGTGTCCATGCTGCCACTTGGCAGAGGTACAGGCCAAGGCCTTGAGAAGGCTGCTGGGTCCTGGTGAAGCCTGAGCTGGGGAGAAGGCCACCAGGGAGGGGGGAGAGACAGAGTGAAGGCCCCACAGTGGGGAGGGGCCTCCAGCTGGATCCTGCATGTCCTGAGCCCAGCCTCTGCTCACACAGCTCCCGCTCCCCTGTATGGAGGCAGTCTCTCCAACAGCTTGGCCTTGGAGAATGTTCTCTGGACTGTGGCCCAAGTCCACATCCTGGAATTCTTGTCTTAGAGGGGTGGGGGTGACCATGGGGCCCCTCCCAACTCCAGCCCATCCTTCCCCAGGCTCACATCCAATTCAAGCCCACGTTCTCTGAGCAAAAGTCATCAGGGCAGCAGGCCACGGTCCTGAATGGCAACTTCATCGTCCGCTATGATGTGAACAGGACGGTCTCCGGGGGCTCCATTCAGGTGTGTGGTAGGCTCTAAGGCAAGAGTAGGACAATAGAAAAGGGCCTGAGCTTGCATGTTCTAGAAGAAAGGCAAAATAACTTCCCCTACTTATCAGGGTACACCAGTGGGAGAACTGACCAAAAACGAGTAGTTTTGTTATGTTGTCCCTGAAACAATTTTCTTTTAGAGGCACAAAAGTTTCACCTCTGCTAAAGAGATGCCCAGTAGGATTTCCCTTATTGCCTTGCCTGACAGGAGGCTCATGGTTCAGTTTTATGCTCAGTGGCAGTAGCTTCTTTCACATAAGTCTCTGGCATCATTGTGCTTTCTCTTTTCATCTTTGTTGGACCTTGTTTTAAAGTCTTTACTGTTTTGATGGATTTCGGGCTTATTATGTCTAAACTTTTTAGGATAAGTTGCCTCAAATACTAAAACAAATAGGAGATACAGTGGGAGTAGAGTTCTAGTGGGCCAGACTGAGCCATCGAAGATGGTGAAGATTTGGGGAGGTCAGCAGTGGGACAGAGACAGAGGGGACTGCGTGAAGAGAGAAACCCAAGGATTAGGGTGAGAAGGCTGCTTGGGGGCAGGGAAGGGCAAGGCTGCAGCTCTTATTACCTGGGTTTGTTTCCCTCTGATAACAGATTGAGAATGGCTACTTTGTGCACTACTTTGCCCCTGAGGGCCTACCCACAATTCCCAAGAATGTGATCTTTGTCATTGACCAAAGTGGCTCCATGATGGGCAGGAAGATCGAGCAGGTGCGTCCCACTGGTTCAGGGCACAGCCCTGGGAACTCATACATGCCTCACATCATTGGCTCTGGTCCAGGAGGCACTCTTTCTCCTCCATCTTCCTGGATAGAGGGCACCCAGGGGTTGAGATTGGCCAGAGAATGGGCAGGGCCTGCCCCTAAAGCATTGACCATGGGAGCCCAGGGATGCCGTCCAAGTACATGTGAGCCCCAGGGAGGCCCCACTCACACAGTCTCCTGAGTCTCTCCCCCCCTCCCCCAGACCCGGGAAGCCTTAATCAAGATCCTGGATGACCTCAGCCCCAACGACCAGTTCAATCTTGTCAGCTTCAGCGGGGACACAACCCAGTGGAAGCCCTCGCTAGTGCCGGCCTCGGCCGAGAACGTGAACCAGGCCAGGAGCTACGCTGCCGGCATCCGGGCTCGAGGAGGTGAGCACCTCTGGGGCCCCGCAGTGTGGGGGGCTGCTGGTGCAGTGAGCCCCTCCTGTGGAGCTGGGCTGGAAGCTGCCAGCCTGAGAGCATGTGTCCCCCAGGGACCAACATCAACGACGCGATGCTGATGGCCGTGCAGCTGCTGGACCGCGCCAACCAGCAGGAGCTGCTGCCGGAGGGGAGCGTCTCCCTCATCATCCTGCTCACTGACGGCGACCCCACCGTGGGTGAGGGCACTGCCACCAAGTCCAGGGCACACTGCCTGGGGTGGGGGGGCAGCTGGGCTCTCCCCAGCTTGCCGTGAGACCCCAGACAGCGGTGGGGGGGCATATCTGATATTCTGGAAAGATCTTTGAACAAATCACTGTTTCCTCACTCGCCCTTCCCACACTGCCGGGTCCAGGGGAGACCAACCCTGAAAGGATCCAAAAGAACGTGAAGAAAGCTATAGATGGCCGGTACAGCCTCTTCTGCCTGGGCTTTGGCTTCGACGTCAGCTATGCCTTCCTGGAGAAGCTGGCGCTGGACAACGGTGGCCTGGCTAGGCGCATCTATGAGGACTCAGACTCTGCCCTGCAGCTCCAGGTGCCGCAGGCCCCCAGTGGGATGTATGGGTGAGGCGAGCAGAGCCCAGGCCGGCACTCATGACACTGCCCCCCACCGTGCAGGACTTCTACCAGGAAGTGGCCAACCCGTTGCTGACAGCAGTGACCTTCGAGTACCCCAGCAACACTGTGGAGAAGGTCTCGCAAGACAACTTCCGGTTGCTCTTCAAAGGCTCTGAGATCGTTGTGGCTGGGAAGCTGCAGGACCAGAGCCCTGATGTGCTCTTGGCCAAAGTCAAGGGGCAGACGGTAAGAGTGGCCAGCCATTGTGCAGGGGGAAGGCAGCAGGAGCAGGCAGTCAGTGGGGCCGGGTTCTAACCGCGGCCTGGCAGGGCTCCAGTGACCTTGTGCAAGTCCCATGGTGCTCTCTGCCGCTTAGAGTGACACTGAGCTGTCTGCACTGCTGCTGGTCCCGAGAGCACCGGGTGCTTGGCACGTCCTCCTGTCCTCACACTGATGCTCGGAGGCTGCGGTCGGGCAGGGGGGACTGCTCCCATTTTGGAGATGAGCAGGCTGAGATCCAGGCAAGGCAGGCAGCTTGCCTTGGGCCCCACCGTAGCCAGGTCAGGAGCCTGGCTCTGCACGGGGTGCCCCATCTCTGCCCGGCCTTCCCTGCTTCTGTGCCACGGGAGGCCCTCTCCTTCCACCGAGAGAAACAGCATCTGCTCTGTGCTAGGTCCTTCTCTAGGCCCCGGAGATGCCGCCCTCCCAGGAAAGACAGTGCAGGGACATCATCACACAAACAGGGAGCTACCGGCGAGGAGGTCGCCCACAGGGTGAACTCGAGGATTCAGGGGAACATTCCTGGGAACCCAAACCTGATCTGGGGATTGGGGCGGGACTACCTAAAGGAGGCCCAGCTGAGGCTGAAGGATGAGTAGCATGTGGTGGATATGGTGGCAGGAGAGAGGACTGTTCTGGGCTTGCATGGCAAGCAGGCAGCCTGTGTGGGAGGAACAGGGTGGGTGAGTCAGGGGGACATGGCGGATGGGGGGGACAGGGCCTCGCCTCAGAGGAAGTAGCCGGGTATTGTGATGGACAGTCCATGCCCGGTGGCCAGCCGGCCTGGGCTCAAATCCAGCTTGCCACCTCTCAGAGGTGAGGCCACGGGCAGATCACTTACCACCCTGGGCCTCAGTTGCCTTCAGTGTAGAGATCAGAAGCGGGCCAGCCTACCCACATTGTGAGGCTGCTGTGGGGATTAATGTCCAGCCCCATTGTAAACACTCCACTCGCGTTAGCTGTTAATATTAACCTCAAGGCTCCCAAAGTGCAGAACTCCGGGAGACTCAGGATAGTTCGCAAACATGTCTGTTTCAGTGGCTGTATTTGATTTTAATGTGTCTCTTACAAAACAGATCTTGATGCCAGACCTAAGATTTTTGCAGGTATGATTGCTTGGGAGAAGGCCAAATAGATAGTATTCATCTATTTAAAGTTCGTTTAAAAGAAAACTATCAACAAATCACTGTGTGTGTGGACAGGGCAAAATTCATGCCAGTGGCCTGCGTGAGATAGTTTTGGGAAACCAGGCTGTGTGTGAGACAGAGGAGGTGGTCCCAGCACGGGTACAGGGATCTGATCCACGATAAGATCTTTGCTTGCTGTGCGGACCAATGGTGAGAGAGGGCGGGGTCCCTTTGTCCCTGGACCCCACTTCCTAGACTGCGGGCAGGGGAGCCTGACACCACAGAAGGCCCGGCCCTGGGAAGGAAGCAGCCATCACCCAGAGCTTGGCACCTGCCTTATTGCCACCATCCCATCATGCCCAGCCCAGCAGAGGGCACAAGCTTGGGCAGAGGATTGCTGGTTGGCGGGGGTGGGGGCTGGGGAGTTGGGAACCCTAAGCCCTATCAGGGCTGTGACACCTGAGTTCTCTTCTAACTCTGCCACTGACTGCTGTTCCTCCCTCTTGGTCCCCAGAGTCTCTATCTTTGGGGTGAGTGTAGAATGCCTCTGGGGCCCGTTTCTGCCCCCTACACTGCACTTGCCTGTCCTTCCCACTTCTGTTGCTGCCCTGACCAGGGTTTTGGGTCCCATTCTCATTTCCCTTTCTCTGGAAGGGTTGGTCTGACCTGAGCTCCTGGCTCTGGGCCTGCCATGTCGGCCCTGAAAGGGCCCTCACTGCGCCTGCCCACGCTGGGCCCCTCTTTCCAGCTCATGCAGAACATCACCTTCCAAACGGAGTCCAGCGTGATGGAGGAGGAAAAGGAGTTCCAGGGCCCCAAGTACATCTTCCACGGCTTCATGGAGAGACTCTGGGCGTACCTGACCATTCAGCAACTGCTGGAGAAAATGTGGGTGGCCCGCACCCTTGAGGGCCTGCCGAGGCAGCCACAAACAGCTCAAGCACCTTCCCAAGCTTTCCCCTGGGGAAGGGGGGGGCAGCTGCAGCTGGCACGGGGTATCTCCCAGGCATAGAGAGAGGGGGTGGTGGCACTGTGGGTGAGCTCCAGGTTCCCCCAGTAGAACCTCCCAGAAGGGTCTGGAAGAGAGGGAGAATCTGACTCAGCATCCAGGGAGGAGCTGCCCAGACTCTGATGTCCCTCACCTGCAGGGTTTTGGCGTCTGATGCTGAGAAGCAGGAACTGAAGACCCAAGCTGTGAACTTGTCACTCCGCTACTGCTTTGTCACTCCCCTCACATCCATGGTGGTCACCAAACCTGAAGGACAAGAACAGTCTGAAGTTGCTAAGAAGCCTGTGGAAAATGGTAGGTGTGAGGGTAGGACCCCAGTCTCCTCGGCAGCAGTTTTGACCCAGCATTCTCCAGAGCCTTCTCCCCACGTCCCCATCAAGTCCCCGACCCAGCCACCCCGAATCTCCCAGGGGCCCCAGTCATCCCATTTCACTGAGGAGGAAGCTGAGGCCAGGTCTCCTGACCCCAGAGTTCACCGCACCTATTCAATGCTGGGGTTGGGAAACAAGGTTAAACAGAATCACTTCAATCTTGTCGAAAACACTCTAACAGCATATTTCCTATTCTCTCTCTTTTTGTTTTATCCAGAAAAAAAACCCAGGAACTTCTACCCAGGTAAGGGCCTAATTCCCTCAAAGGCTGGGCCTGGGGACAGCTGCCTGATATAGGGCCTAAGGCACAAGCCCCACGAGCTTGGGGCCAGCGCCTCTCCAGCTAAGCCCTGCCGCCAGGAAGGGGTGTCGTCTGCCACTCAGGCCCTGTCCTGGGCACTTAGGGACACAGTGCCTGGTCAGCTGGAGACCCCAGAAAAGTCTATCCAAGAAGCAAACCCAGGCCCCTCTGATATACAGGTCATCCACTCCCTGGATATCCTACTGCAGGATACAGAAGTTACAGAGTAAAAGGTAGCAAAGGAGGAAAGGGAGGGGTGGGGGAGATTGACGGGAGATTGACAGGACCTTGACCCCGGGCCACAGACTGGCCCCTGCCCCCCCCCCCCCCCCGCCCCGGGCAGGGCTGGGACTCAGGTTCAGTTATATCTGATTAGGAGGCGTCTATGCAGACTCTGTCTTCACTGAAAGAAGAGGCCTTCAAGGACCAGGTACTTTAAGTCCGGGGTGGGGGGCTGGGGGCTTGTATCCCAGGGGCAGGGAATGGGGGTAGGACTCAAGAGGTGTCCATCGTTCCCACGCTGTATTTCTCCTGGCCATGGGAGGACAGGCTCCCAGAATAATGAGTGGAGGGAGGGGAGCCATCTGCCCTCTCCACATCCCTCTCCTGGCCTGGGTCCCTGAGCCCTGGCTGTGGGGAGCCATGATACCGCTTGAGCGAAGGCTGCATGTGTCAACTTTTCCAAAGATGGAGCTATCGGGAGGATGCGTGGTAACGCAGGGAGAGCCGGACCACAGGGACATCCTCGTCAGTATCCATTCTACCTTACGGCTGGAGAATCACTGCTACCAGAAAGGTTGTTAGGTAAGCCGCTTTCTGACCCTCTGAGGGTGTAATTTCCTCAAGATGATCACTAAGCATGGCCACAGAGTTGTGCACCCCACACAGGGAGGGGTGCAAACCCAGGAGAGTTGCTGTGGGGCACGGCATGAGGTAATGCGTCCTTTATTTTCCCTGAATTGTATTCATTACATCCTGGTGGCTGGCTCAGGATGGAACCTTCTGGAAAGGGAAGTCTTCCTCCCTTTCCAAAGCCAGCAGTGAATCCTTAAACTGTTCCTGATCTCCAGATCTGGACTCAGAAAACAGCACAGAGCCAGTCCAGACCCTGGGTCTTCTCCATTTTCCCTAATAGCATGCTCTCCTATTTGCAAATCTCATCACAAAGGCTCTTCTAAATTGGGTGTAGGTGTGGCAGGGCCTGCGGCAGTGAGGACCTCTGGAGGGCGAGCTGCTTGCTGTCCATCCTGACTGCCCTCTGCCCTCTTCCTCTCTGCACTGAACACCTGCTTGGGTGCCATCAGCCCTCTCCATTGCTGATGAAGTGTTCCGTGGTGTGGATTTAAGAGCCAAAGATGCCCCCCAGGCCAGAGTCCCTACAGTAGCTTCTGACCCTGTAACAGGGAGACTCTGGGAGAGGAAAGCATCCAGGAGATCCACAGACTTGCCACGGGGGTTTCCCAGTGTTGAGGTCGAGAGGGAGCCCTGGCTACACACACCCACGTCTCTGTCCCTCGCCCCTCCCCTCCATTCCCTGGGAAGGGGTCCCTAAACCCAGACTTTCTCTTCTTTCAGAACCAGCCAATATACCCTCACCCCCAGGTAAGCTGCCAGCCTCCCTCGGGCCTGCCTCCCTCGGGCCTGCCCCCCTCCTTGTCCTTGTCTCCCAGCCTGCTCTACTCACCCTAGAGACCACAGCTGCTGTCCCAGCCCCCATCCGGGCACCTCCTGTCATCCTCACGCTGCCTGGACAGAGCGTGGACCGTCTCTGTGTGGACATCAAGCACTCGCAGGGGCCAATGAACTTGCTCTCAGACCCTGAGCAAGGTGAGAGGTGCACACCCAATCATCCACCAGAGACACCCCGACACCACTCCCTCCCAACTTACTACCCCAGAGACTCGACGGAAACCTGCCCATGGAGACACAGCTTGCCCCATGCCGGCCCGTCCCAAATCCTGGCATGGCCACACCCCTGAGCATCATGTTCGCAGGTCTGGGTGGCCTGGGCACTCCAGGGTGGACCAGACGTGGACTTACCCCGGGCACTGCCATACTTTGGGGGTGGGGAAACGGACTTGGGCACAGATGAGTTCCGTGGCCTAGAGTCAGTGCGCAGAGCGACATGGAAGCAAACCTGGAGGAGGAGACAGGAGCTATGGGGTGCGGGGGGGAGCAGAGGTGGCTGCACAGTGTCTCATAGAAGTGACTGGGCCTTGGCAGACAAGTAGGGGTGTACTGGGTGAAGGAAGGGAAAGGCAGAAGCAGAGCGTTGAAAGGTACTGTTGGGACTGTGGAGGGTGTGGAGGCGGCAGACGGTCCTACTAGTTGGACTGAGCGTCAGGTCGGATGCAAGGAAATGCAGGGCTCAGGATGCCCACGCTGGCCTGCAGAGCTGGCCACAGTCCATGAGCACATACGGCTCCCTCAGCCCTCCCAAGTCCACACACTCTGCCACTCACCCGGCCAGGCCTGTAGTCTGTGTGGCTACGGTGGGGCTGGGGGGAGCCACCCCTTCACCATCTTGCCCTCGGCCATAGTGCCTCATCGGGCTAGGCATGGTCTGGGGGCCTTATGTCAATTTCCGACACCATCTCCCTTCTCAGAGGGCATGTCTGAAGGTAGCCATCAGCGAGGATTCAGGGGATCCTTCCACAGCCATCTGAAACCAGGGGATGAGGGGAGAGACTGTGGGAACCAGCTCCCAGTGGGAGGGAGTGCTGGGGGAAGGGAGGCGGGCAGGTCAGCTGGTGAGAAGGGGTCTGGGGGAACCCCTGCTCAGGCCAGGCCCCAGATGGTTGAGGGTCTTGACCTCACTGCCCCTGGCCCTCTCAGGGGTTGAGGGTCTTGACCTCACTGCCCCTGGCCCTCTCAGGGGTTGAGGGTCTTGACCTCACTGCCCCTGGCCCTCTCAGGGGTTGAGGGTCTTGACCTCACTGCCCCTGGCCCTCTCAGGGGTTGAGGGTCTTGACCTCACTGCCCCTGGCCCCCTCAGGGGTTGAGGGTCTTGACCTCACTGCCTCTGGCCCTCTCAGGGGTTGAGGTGACTGCCCAGTATGAGATACAGAAGGCCCAGTTCTCGTGGATCGAGGTGACCTTCAAGAACCTCCAGCTGCAGGTTCGCGCCCTCCCTGAGCATGTGGTAGTGACCCGGAACCGAAGAAATTCTGCCCATAAGTGGAAGGAGACGCTGTTCTGGGAGATACCCGGGTACGTCCAGTCTGGCCACATCCGTTAGCTGGGGACAGTGTCGACAGGTGACCCGAGCCCACAGGCCTGGGAGGGGTTGGCTGGGCACAAGCCTTCTGCAGCAGGCCGCACCCGCAGGACGAGCAGAGACGCCGAGAGCCCTGCACCGCCCCTTCCTGCGCTGGAGGGCACCAAGCCATTAGGCTGCAGCCTGGCTGCCCTCATACGTGGGGGGGGGGGGGGCTGTGTGGTTTGGAGCTAGCTCTGCTGCTAATCCTGTGTGACCCTGGGCAGGCTGCTCACCCACTCTGAGCCTGTTTCCTCATTCATCCCCAGAGATAAATCACCCGGCCCTGAGTCAGAGGGCTGAGCAGAAGATCCAGTGAGAGGATGTGGTCTGGGAACACTTTGCCCATTAGACAGTGCGGTGCCCATGGGGTACCGTGGAGGGCAGTGCTGTCAGTGTGGCTAGGTAATGACAATAATGAGGAGCTGGGTAGCACTGCCCCCTGGGGAAGGTTAGAAATGATCCTTAGTGTGCTCCTGGCCTGACATCAAGCATTGGGCAGCTGGTGGATAATGCAAGTGGACGGCGACCTCTTCTGGGTGAGGCTGCCCCACCACAGAGCCTTCCAGAGGCAGTTGGCCAGTTCTGGAGGTCACGAGGGACCTGGGAGTGGGGCTGAGGACCCTGACCCTCTTTGAGCCATGCCCTGCAACTCCCCAGCCTGTACCAGGTACAGAGAGCTGTGCCCTCCGCCCCCTGCCCCACAGGACAGATTGGTTTCCACTTGACAGTTGAGTGCATGCCTAGAAAATCCAAGGGCTTCACCTGAAAACTGCTCAATTTCATAATCTTAAAGTTTCCATTTATCTGATAAATGCACAGAGAATGACAGCATTTCTTTGCCTCAGACATGTACACCAGAAGGTAGAATAAAGAATTTCTACCACTGGTGGTGAGAAAAGGTCCAAATACTTTCATGAGCTACAGAAGATACACATAAGGGAAAACAGACCACATTTTGTACATTGACTCAAAGACAGAGTCAGTTTAGGGCAATTCCATTTAAAATAGCCTCAGAGTAACAGCAGATCCTATTCAACATGCTTTAAAAAACCCTAACATTCCTAAGAAAGCAAAAAAGGTAAGAATTTCAAAGATTATCTTAAGTAAAAAAAAAAAAGAGAAAAGAAAAAAAGGACAAGCTAGAACAAAAAAAGGGTTTTGCTTTTCTAGACCTAAGTAACACTAATCCTCAGAAGAAAGTGGCACTGGTCCTAACAACGAAAGAGACAGAGTAAATGCACCTAGACCTGCCAACATCATATCAGACTAATTTATGAGAAACCAAATCTAAGAGAACCAGGGAGGGAAAGGAGCCGTTGTTCTAACTGCTAAAGAATACAGCAGGTATCACGAAGTTAACATCGGCGCCAGTTTACCACAAGGAGACAGAAGCCCAGAACACCGAAGCGCCTCAGCACCCAAAGCCACAGTAGGAATTCCCAAGGACAAGAGGGGAGCCCTCTGCGGCTCCCAGCCCAACTGCTTAGGACCTTGGGTTTCCCTGCAGCCTCAAGATGACCATGGACAAGGCCGGTCTCCTGCTTCTCAGCAGCCCAGACAGAGTGACCATTGGCCTGCTACCCTGGGACGGCCCTGGGGAGGGGCTCCGGCTCCTTCTGCGGGACACCGACCGCTTCTCCAGCCGTGTTGGCGGGACCCTCGGTATGCTGTCCGTGGCTCCGGGCATTCTCAGAAGCCACCTCTGCCCGTGAACAGGCAGTGCCCTTCCCCTCTGTCTGTTTCCCAGCCTCCCTCTCTGTCTTTATTCCTTACTGAGCCGCCCTCTCTATCCCAGGCCGGTTTTACCAGGACGTGCTCTGGGAGCACCCCGCAGCAGCCGGTGACCAGCGAACCCTGAGGGTTGGGGGCCTTGACTACTCTGCCACCAGGTAACTGAGCCGGCCAGGGTGGGGCCTGGAGGCTGGGGGCTGGGCCCTACTCCTCTGTCCTTGCCCAGCAAATAGAGGTGGTCAGGGCAAAGGCCAATGCTTCAAGTAGGTCTGACCCGGCTCTCCACGACCCCACAAAGGCCAGAAAACACCCCAGCCCAAGAGATCACTCCGGTGGTGGTGAGGGAGCTGGAGGAAACTCCTCCTGAAGTCTTAGAGCCCAGGACCCTGAGGACCACACACAGCGGGGTCCACTTGGGTGACCAGGCCCTGACAGTGGGTGCTGGAGGAAATTCTAAGGGCCCTGAGACTCTTCACCCTCTCTGTTCTTAACCCTAGCCGTCTCTTCCCATCACACCTGAGATTTGCTGACCACCTGTCTTTCTGTCTGTCCATCTTTCCATCCTAGATTGCTCAAACTGGATTACCAAGAGGGGTCCCCAGGAACAGAGATTTCCTGCTGGACTGTGGAGCTGTAGTTATGTGGGAGGGGTCAAGTGTACCCCACCCCCCATGCCACCCAAAGGTGGGCAGAGAACTGTCACCGTGTGACCGGAGGGCCGCCCACGGGGCCTGAGCTGCGATGGGGAAGATATTTTGAGTCATTACAAATAAAGACAGGTGCTGTAAACCCAGGCAATGGACATTTGTTTGCTTCTGGCTAAATCCTACATTAGAATTAGAATCTTAGAATCTTCTACCATGAGCCCCTCAAAGGCCTGTGACCAGTAAACCCTATGGGGAACTTTCAGTCCAATCTTCATTTTACAAGCAGAGAAACTACGATGTAGAGAGATTAAGCCACTCATTTAAAATCCTGCTCCACACTGGGTATTACACACAACTAATGAATTATGGAACACTACATCAAAAACTAATAGCGTACTATATGTTGACTAGTTGAATTTAAATAAAATAAAATAATAAAATAAAATAAAATAATAAAATAAAATAAAATAAAATAAAATAAAATAATAAAATAAAATAAAATAATAAAATAAAATAAAATAAAATAAAATAAAATAATAAAATAAAATAAAATAATAAAATAAAATAAAATAAAATAATAAAATAAAATAAAATAAAATAAAATAATAAAATAAAATAAAATAAAATAAAATAGAATAGAATATTGCTCCAGCCCCCAGCTGGAGGTCTAGGACAGGAGAACATGCTCTAGGAACAAAGGCTTAGTTTGACTAAAAAAAAAAAGCATGAACTGGGTACAAGTTCTGGTTAGAAACAAATGTCCCCGGGTGGACGCAAACTGGGCAGAAGTTCTTTAGAGGTCAACCCCCTGAGGTTCCCGGCAAGCCCCAGGGCCCCTTGGTGATGGGATTTGCATGATGGTCTGATTTCCGCACCTGTGCCCAGGCTCAGGGCTGTCTGCTTTCTGCCTGGTCGAGAGGCTAGTCCTGGCAGAGAGGATTACAGAGAGGAGGGCCCAGCCCCAGGAAGGAAGCCAGGGTCTGTCCCCAGGAGCCTCCAGTCTCGTGGCGGTGCTCCCGGATCCCAGGCTGCCAGGGGTCTGCTCTGCTGTCCACACCCTGGGGTTAGGCAGCCCAGAGAGGCCCTGCATAGGCAAAACATACTTCAACAACCACTGACTGTGACTCTACCTACTTCTTTAAAAATGACACATGCCTTTGGCTTACAAATAAAAGGCATCAGGAGAAGAAAACAAAACAGAGATCAAAGAGAAGAGGCAAGCAGGGGAGAGAGTTGGATCAGAGGCGCAGGGACCGAGCAGGGAGCCACAGCACCCAGCGTGCACTCCAGGCATCCTGGCAGCCGGGATGAAGCAGGAAATGAGCTCGTTGGCTTGCTGGGAGGAAGAAAACTAGGTCACCGGGAAAAAACATTCTTTTCTCAGCTCTAGGACTTCACAGAATGTTTGCAGAGTAGAGTGACTCTTTCTAGAAGGGACAGAGGAGAGGCCAGAGGGAGGGATCTGCAGCAGTAGGGGACCCTCTACCGCCCTGCTGCCTCCCCATCCAGCCTGGTCAGCAGGCCCGGGTCATAGGCTGAGTCGCCTTGTCAAGACCGCTCAGAGGGGCTCAGGCCAGAGCATGCCGAGACAAGGGAGCAGCCTCGGGTTCTGCCGGACCTGCTGTGGGGCTAGTGCCAACATCCCGCGATGAGACATGCACCCACCCCAAACTCCCCGCTCCAGGACCCCACTGCCTGGGCCGGGCTGTGGAACTGGCACAACAGCGGAGAGGCTGTGGGGACTACCTGCCCAGCAGCCCTTGCATAACAGGTGTTCCTGTGAGCCGGGGAAAGGAGCTCTATGCCCTTCACTGCAGTTTTCCCGAGTGCTCTCCAGCTGCTCACGTAGGCCAGGCCCTGGACCGGGAGCTACAGGTTCGTTGGGCACTGAGGAGACACAGTGCCTTTGTGATAGCTGCCACCCAGGGAACAAAGAGCCCAGGGGGAGTTTTATCCAACCTGGGGACTATCAGGGAAGGCTTCCTGTAAGTGGCATGGTTGGGGTTGCATTTTGAAGAGTGAAGAGAGGACAGTCCAATGGAGGAAATGAGGGCAAGGACACCAGGCCTAGAGCCAGAATGCTGTGTGTTGAATTCAGGGAAGGCAGAGGAAAGCAGTGCCACAGGGTGAGGTGGAAGTGGATGCTGGAGAGGTGGAGAAACCAGACCAGGCCCGCCCTTGCTGTGCGCACCTTGCCATGGGGCATGGCGTCTCTCCTGAAAGATGGGGCAGGCATGAGAGGCTGTAAGCAGGGACAGGCATAGCTAGGATGATGTGCGACAGGGGAGAGAACACAGTCCACCAGGTTTTTCCCTGCATGGAAGGCCTCCTTGACTGTGTACTGGAGGGAAGGGGCAGAATTTTGCCTGGGGACCTCCTCCTGCCTTTCTCCCAACTCACTGGACTTGCGGGCTAGCTGGGGTACAGGACAAAGTTGGGCAGAGAGAACAGCAGAGCCAACGGATCTGGGGCAGGAGGGGTTAGGTCTGCAGAACTGGAAGCAGTCTATGTGTCTGGAATCCTGAAAGTGAGGGGAGACACCTCGTGTACAGGGTTGGTGACGTGAGAGAGGCCATGGGTAGGACTTCTGCCTTTGTCCCAAGATCAGCGGGCGGGAGATGTTGTTTAGAGGGATTTAGGCAGGAACTGATGGTTGATCCTGCTCTACAAATACGCTGTGTGGAAGCAGGGAGACCCAGTTGTCCTCATGGAAGAGAGTTGTCCAGGCTGAGAGGCCTCAGAGCTCCACCCCTGGGAATCTCTGTCTGACCCCCTGCCCCCACCCAGGAGTTATTGTGGGAGTGGAGCGGATGGTCACCATGAGTTGTGATTGAAGGATTGAGGGATTCCCAGCCTAGCTGCCAGCAAACATGGGGCACCCATGGGAAGAAGAACCAGGTTACTAAGCTGTGCACCCCCAGATTCTGGCCCAGAATCAGAATGCTGGGTCTATCTGCTGGCTGGCTGCCTGGCTGGATGGGTGGGTGGAGGGATAGGTGGATGGATGGGTGGGTGGATAAATAAGTGGGTGGGTGGATGAATGGATGGATGGATGGATAGGTGGGTGGATGGGTGGGTGAATGAATGGTTAGATGGATGGATAGATGGATGGATGGATAGATGGATGGTGGATGGATGGATGGATGGATGGATGGGTGGGTGGATGGGTGGGTGGATGGGTGGGTGGATGGATGGGTGGGTGGATAGGTGGATGGATGGGTGGATGGGTGGGTGAATGAATGGATGGATGGATGGATGGGTGGATAGATGGATGAATGGGTGGATGGATGGATGGATGGTTGGGTGGATGGCTAGTGGATGGGGGTAGCTAGTGGATGGTGGGGGCCTGGCTGGCCAGTGGATGGGTGAGGGGGGTGGGTAGCTAGTGGATGCGGGGGATGGCTGGCTAGAAAATGGGAGGATGGAGGAATGAACCACGTCTGTAATGAGCTGTAGGATCTGTCTTCTCCAGAGCCCTCTCTGCTTCCACATCACAGAAACATCTTCAGGGCTGGGGGGCTGGATAGGAGCCACTGAGCTGTGACCCCTGACTTTTCTTATTACCCTCCTGGACTCTGGAAAGCACTCAACCCTTTTCGACTTCTCAGAATCCCTTCGCACCAGAGTTAGTTCTTGTTTTTTTCCTTCCCAAACCATCATACATTTGGGTCCCCAAAGCACCTTTCACCAGCATCAGTGGAGAAGCCCAGAGAGTTACTTTTCTAGCACCAAGCCCCTCCTTGGAGCTACCTCGGGGCCCACGGTCTGTCCCCTGGAGCAGGGGCTCACACAGGCAAGCAGAGGCTGGTGGTAGCGTTCCCTTGGGCTTTATTGTCACAGCCTTCCCTCAGGCCCTGCTCTGGGCCCGCTCCAGGTGCCGGGCGGCCTGGGCCAGCCATCTCAGCAGGACCAGGCACGTCTACTTAGAACAGCTCGGGGATGATGTAGTCCCTGTGGGTGCCATCGATCAGCCCTTCCCCATTGTTGTGGACAAACCAGCAGGAGACCTTGGTGCCGACGCTGACGTCCTTCCTGTAGTCTTTCTGGGAGCCCCTGGGAGAGAGGAAAGAGACACTGCGGCACACAGGGTGGACCGGACAGTCGCTAGGCCCATGGACTTAAAGCAAGAAAAGGCTGTGACGTCCCAAGAGTCTAGGACTCTTTGGACAAGAAAGAGATCAAATGATTAACTCCTTCTAGGGGGCCAAGTTTGGCCTTTTCCTGATTAGGAGGGACCTAGAGGCAGGCCAGGACCCCAGAGGGAATGAGGGTAGGTGCCACACAGGAGACAATAGCCTGCCGGGCCACAGGGTGTGGGCGGAGAGGGCTCTCCAGAGACGTCCCCTCACCTGGTGACTGTCAGCCGATGGTTCTTCACCACCATGGTGGCGTCTGGCTTTGTGGGGTCAGAGCCTGGGTGGATGTCTGACACTTCAAAGTCAAAGGGATGGAAGAATTGTCCTGGGAACAAAATGCATTCGCACTGTTAGCCCCCCATGTTATGAGCCCCTGCCATCGCCAGAGAAGGCAGGGCCACTGGCCTTCTGGGCCCGAAGCAGAGGCTGACTGGTGCTGTGTGCTGGGTCCAGGGTGCCTGGGACAATCTCTCACGTGGCTTCTCCCCTCTGCCACGTGTCCCAAACAATCTGCAGCTCGAACATTCCGTACCTAGCAGCCCATGTGTCTGTGCTGACATCCGGTGACTGTCTACCACGTAGAAGCCCAGAAAGTCTTTGTGGATGGGATGCTTCTTCCACACCTGGTGCAGGACAACCACAAAAGTTGCCCCATCTCCGAAGGAGACCACCATGTTCTTCTTCCTATTGATGGTCACAGACAGCCTAGGAGAGAAGAGGAGGTCAGCAGGGGGACCGGTGGTGGCCATGATACCAGGCACCCACATCCAGGGCCTCGCGGGAGGGCCTTCTCTGTACATGGCACCTAAGGGCACACAGACTCTGGAAAGCACCTCAGAGGTGTTGGAGGGAAGACGCCTCATGCGTGTTGACTCTGCGCTCTACCGGGTGGATCCTTGCTCCCCCATAAGCAGAAACAGGGCTGTCCTGGGTGTCTGGAGACCTGGATTGAGCCTCAGCTCAGCCACTGGCTTGCTGTGTGACCTGGGGTGGGTTCTGCCCCCCTCAGAGCTTCCCGGTGACAGAGTAACAGCCCTGTCCCTCTCACTAGGCTTCGGGCGACTTGAGGACACAGGAGAGCCTGAGCAGTTTGAGAAGGTTCAAGTTTATAAGCTCAGCCATGGAACGCGAAAATGGGGATTAGTGTGTTACCAGTGTATAGGTCCAACTAATGCTTACGTCCACACAGCCCTTCCCGCAGCATCAGTCCTGTGACCCGGCCAGCTAGCAACTCTGGCCATGTGGTCACCCTGCCCTGGCAGGGGCTGAGCTCTGAGGCCACCAGTCTCTCCTGGGACCCGCGTGGCCCCTGGGGTGTGCCCACAGCCCTCAAAGCTTCCTCAGGCCCTCAGCCTCAAGTGTTCCCTCAGAGACCCGGTGGGGGCCTCACCCGTCCTGTGTGATGGCGACCGTGTCCTGCCAGCTGAAGGTGCTCTGCGCTGCCCCATTCCACAGAGTGACCTTCTCCGCTGTCACCTCCATCCGGAAGTCCATGTGAGCACTGGCAATGCCCAGTTTGCCAAAGTAAGTCTTTCTGGTCTTGGGGTCAGAGTTGCCTCCCTTCTCGCCAATGATCTGCCCGTTTACTGTGAGGCCTGCCGGGGGGACGGGGCAGTGAGGGGCCAGCGAGACCTTCTGAGTCCTCCAGCCAGCCTTGCTGAGGGGCAGCAGTGTGGGGTCCCCAGAGTGAGAGCAGGCCTTCAGAGCCAACCCTCTTTGGTCCTGGACACTCCTGGGTCACACTGGGGGTGGGGGGCTCACACGGCAAGACTGCCCCCTGTCTGGACCAGGGAGTGGTGCTCAGAGAAAAACAATCTCCCAGACACGGGCTGTCCCCGAGCCACCCTCAACCCTGACCATCTCTCCAGCACCCCCGGGGTCCTTGGCAAGCCTGTGGCTCGGGACAGACCCCTCAGGGTGCCAGCTACATACAGATGATGCATTACGTGCTGGGGCCCGGTCCCAGCCCCCACCTGTGACAGGGTCCTCAATGAGGCGCAGCACCGTGCCTGGGTCCTCATCGATGTTGAAGCAGATGGCATCGTCTTTCTGCGGGACTTGGATGATGAAGTGGGGGTCCCCGTCCACTGAAGGCGCATCAGAGAAAGGGCTGGCTCACCGTTCTGGGAGCATCCTCCCCTCCCATCTTGGCCCCCACGGCTAGACTCCTAGCAGGCGCTTGTTGCTAGGCCCTGGGGCCCGGGTCTCACCCCAGGAGGAGCAGGGGGCACTCACCGTAGTAGTAGGGTGTCTGAGGAGGCTGGTAACTGGCTGTGGATGCAGAGGGGGAGGGGCTGAGCCAAACAAGCAGGTAGGGGGAGGACCCCCGCCCCCCCTTCCTGCTTCCCTGGGCTCTCAAACCACCCCCTCTCCTCAGGACCCCAACCATCTGCCTGTTCCAGACAGATGACTCAGAAGACTCCAGAAGGGAACGGGCCACAGGGCCGGACTCTGGGTAGTACCCCCTGGGCAGGGGGGAGCTGTGGCCTTGGACTGTACTCACTCAGGTAAGCCCTGGAGCGTGTCACTGAGAAAAGAAGCGGAAGGGCCTTCGTGAGCAGGGTCAGAGGGGTCCCTCTCCCCCCGCCCCATGCCTTCTGCCTGTCCTGGGCCACGAGTCTCCAGTGGAGCCCCAACCCTGACAGATGGAGGCTTGGGATGAGACTCCTAAGGCAGGCTTTGGAAATGGCAGCATGTCCAGAGAACTTTTGAGGACGCGTGGTAATAAGGCTGTAATTTCTAGGCCACGGGCAGGGCATTGGGACGTGGCTAAAATGTAAGCCACAAGATTGTCGCTTCTCTGTCATGAATAACGTTCACAGCAGACACCATCCCACACCCCAGAACTCCCTCCCCCCAGAAGCTCACAGCCGTCTATTGTCCTTGTGGTGAACTGCCCCCCCCCCCACGTGCACACGGCCATGGGGCTGGCAGGGGGGCGCCGGGAGGCCCTGCCTGATGGGGGAGGGGGGCTTATCGGGGGCAAGGATGCGATTTGATAATGAGAGGGGTACAAAGTGCTATGAACCCCAGTGAGGGGCCTGGGCTGAAGTCCCAGCTTGGCCACCTGCTGACTAAGTCCTCCAACTAACAGACTTTTAGGATTTCCTAAACATGCCTCAGTTTCCTCACTATAAAATGGGAAACACGAGAGGACTCCTTTAGAGGATCGCTGTGGGATTAATGGAATGTCAGTGCCTGGCATGAGAATTTACTAATTTTTGCAGGTCACAGAAAGCTCTCGTACTGATTGTCCCTTGTTAGTCGGGAGAAGCCACCTCCAAACAGCCCACAAGAACCTGATGAGGCTGGGGGGACGGTGAGCCCAGACCAAGGTGGCTTGTGAATTGGCAGCAGCGCTGGGACCTGAGTGCAGGTGCCCTAAGGACCCGTCTCTGGGCTGGGCACTTGGAAAGGCCTCCTTGGTTCTCTCTTGGCCCCCTCCTGAGACACCCGCCCAGCTGCTGGTTGAAGCTCACCTTGTGTATCCACAGCCCCTGTGAGGGAGGAGCGGGAGGAATGTGTTAGGATCCACAAACTCTCCGTGTTGGCCCTAGGGTGTTGGCCCCAGGGCTACCACGGACTTCCTGCCTGTCCACCCGCCCCAGGCTGTGGGCCTCCCAGCAGGCAGCTCCTCCCCAGCCCTGAGGGCATATACCCTAGAGCCAGGAACTCCTAGAAGCCAGGAGCCTGGCCTGGACCAGATCTTTGCCTCCTGCGTCTGCCCCTGTCAAACTCCCATCCCCAAGCCCAGATACGGGGACACTTAGGAGTCTGGTTGAGCAGGCCTGTTGAGCCTCCAGCACTTGAGGCCTTTTCCTCTCACAGTCCCCAGGCATTCGGCCTGGGTCTCCTTTAGACCTGGAAGTGCTTCCTCCTGTCTCACCGAGCACCTCCATGCTGCAGTGGAAGTCTCTTTCCTTAAAATCACCCTGGGCAAGGTGTCCCTTGACTCATGTCCATTTAGAGATCCAGAGGCTTCTATTTACCTCCCACCCACTGTCCATGCTGCTGGCTTTACTCCCCCCACAACAGCCCCCGCTGGCCCTCGGCCGGAGTTCCTTCTATGCCCCCTGGACCTGCCCCTCTGCAGCAAGTCTGGGTCTTGCCAGCCTGGCTTGTTCTTCTTCTGAGCACCCAAGGCCCAGGGTCCTGAGGGCCTCTGACTTCTGGCCTCTACTCTCCATGCCCACCTTCTCCAGGCTTGTCAGCGATGGCCGTCTGGTCCTCATTGTCCTCAGGCTTGGTCACCACCATGGAGGTCAGTGGAGTCACAAAGTGGTACTTGAGGGACAGGTCCAGGGCCTGGGCTGTGAGGTTCTCCTTCTCCTCGCCGTGGGCATTCTTGCTGGTGGGGAGGGAGAGGCAGGCAGGAGTGTCAGCCAGAGAACAGTATCTGGCCTGACTTCCTGTCCTCTGACCCCCAGAACCAGGCTGAGAGCCCCAGAAGCAGCCCCGGAGGGCCTTTCTCCAGGGTGGAACCCACCCTGTGGGCAGGCTGTGTCTGAGGCTGGGCCTCAGTTTCCCCACTATAAGATAGAAGAGGCTTGAAATGGCGTCACCACAGTCATTCATGACGCACTCAGCCGGTGCCAGCCCCCACTCCAGGGACTTTGTAGGCCTATCTCACCGAAAGGAAGGCTGATAGGCGCTCTCCAGGGGGCTCAAGCTCTGCCTTCTGGGGCCTGAGGGCAAGGGTCCTAGCCTTCAGTTGTGTTCAGCCTCCCCATCCTTGTGGGCCAGGGCTGGGTGTGGGCTACAGGGTATTGAGGCTCAGATGCCAGGCTAGGCTCCGCCCCAGGAAAACCGATCCATGGGGCTGGGCTGAGAAGGGGGGAAGGTGGCTGGGAGCGCATGTGGAAGAGCACATCCTGGGGTGTGGCTCAGTCTTCTTCCCCTTGGGCTCCCCCAGAGCATAGCCAGCACAGGTGCAAGCACAGGAAGGGCGTGGGGCAGTGTCGGGGGCACAGGGATAGGGCCTGGCAATGGGAGAGGTCGCTAGCATCACCGCTTCTCCAGCAGCTGCTCAATGGTGAGGTAGGCCCAGAGCCGCTCGATGTAGTCCCCAAAAATGTAGTCCTGCTCCTTCAGAGCCTTCTCCATTTCCTTCATGTCCACCTCTTCTGTGAAGGTCAGATCATTGGTGGCCTGAGGTGGGGGTGAGAGGAGGCCAGAGGCTTGAGGGCTGGAGGCCTGGACTAGGTGGCCGCATTTCAGCTAGCACTGCTGGACCACCAGCCGGGAGGCCGGAGCCCCATTGGTCCCCAGAACACGTTCCTGCCCTGACCCAGCTCACCCCATGACCCTTTACATCCGCCTTAAAGTTGTTCATGTCCTCGTCCAGCAGGCGTCCAGCCACCACAATCTCAGAGCCGTCGTAGAAGTGCTGGTAAGCGTTCCGGGTGAGGTCCTGGATGGCATTCTCGGGGTACTCTATCTCCACTCCTGTCAGCAGCGGGTTGGCCACCTCCTCATAGAAACCCTGGGGTCCAGAAGGGGCACCTGGTCATCTCAGGTGAAAGGGCAGGTGTCCCCTGCTGCCTCCCCAGGCGTCGATCCCCCAGGCTGAGCCGGTCCTGCCTCCTGATCTCCACTTCCTTGTGACCCTGACTGTGCCCTTCGGTTTGTGGGAGCCTTCCCTGACCACCCGCTAGGTAGAGCCTGGGAAGAACAGAAAGGTAAGCACAGAGTTCTTGTCACACTGACAGTGCTTGGGAAACATTTGTTGAAAGTAAGAAAGAGAAAGGACAGGAGGTGAGGCCGACAAGAGAAGATGACAGGGGGCGTGAGCACAAGGTTCAAGGGAGATGAGGCAAAGGCATGAGGGGTCTACTGCGTATGTCTGCTAAGGGATGAATTGCATACCCTCAAAGCCCATATGTTAAGACCCTTCCCCCCAGGATCTCAAGATGTGACCTTCTTTGGGATTAGGGTGGGTACAGCGATATCAAGTTAAAATGAGGCCTTTGGAGAGGGTCCCAGTCGATATATCTGGTGTCCTTCTGAATAGGGAGCAATGTGGACCCAGAGACAGACACACACACAGGGCCGGTGATGCGGAGAGACAGGGAGAAGGTGGCCATCTACGAGCAAAGGAGAGACGCCTGGAGGAGACTCTGCTTTCACAGCCTCCGGAGGGGAGCAGCCTTGCCCACATGCGGATCTCAGACTCATGGCCTCCAGAAGAGCGAGGTGGCCCATTTGTGTGGTGGGAGCCCCCCAGCCTATGATACCTTGTTGTGGCAGCCGAGCAAATACCCAGCATGCCTGGCCATACCGAGGGCACGCCTACCCTGAAGAATTGTTCACTGTTTATCAGAAATTCATGCTCGACTCTGTATTTGGTCTGGCAATCCTGCGGAGGAAGCCTGGTCTTTGTAGTCTGCAGACAAAATCAACCACCACTGATGGCTGAGAGGTAGCTAGAGGGCCATATGAGCCCAAGAGGAGGCGCTTTCTAAGTGAAAGTGTGGAACAGCTGCCTGAGGAGGAAATGAGCTCCCTGTTCCTGGAGGTGTGCAAGACGAGGCATACTTGCAACTGCAGGTCAGCATCAGAATCCTCATAAATGCGCCGGGCCAGCCCGTGGTTCTCCAGAGCCATGTTCTCCAGGAAGTTGTAATTCAGATTGTTGCCGAAGCCCAGGTTATACAAGGGGAACTTGCCCCCAATGGCGTTGCGTACGTTCTCTTGGATTTTTTCAGGTCTGCTTTCCCCTGCAGGAGAAAGGGGTGTTCACACTCCAGCCACAGCCCAGCAGCGAGCGGGCTCAGCTCTGTCTGGAGGTATCGGACTCTTGCACACACAGAGCTGGTGGAGTCACGGCCGCGAGCCCATGCGGGGGCGGGGGGGGTAATCCTCAGCAGGGGGAAGCAGGGCATTGCCCTTGGAGGACCCACAGGCCACCGGGAGAGCCACCCGAGGTCTCACAACACGCCGGCTCCAGAGCCGGAGAGGCGGCCAGGAGAGCCACAGCCGCCAGCCTCACCAGCGTTGGCGTCCCCGTCAGTCAGCATGATGATGATGGAGGTGCTCCTCTCTGGGACTTTGTGTTCCTCCCGCGCCTTGTTCAGCATGCTGATGGCCCTCAGCAGCCCATCGTTGATGTTGGTCACTGGCACACAGACACAGGCAGCGCCATGAGAGAGTGTCCTCGGGGGACCAGGGTGAGGAGGTCAGGACAGCAGGCCCTGCTCTTGGGCCAGTGCATGGTGGTTCAGTAGATAGGGCTGACTCAGCAAGTGCTGGATGAATGGCTTACTCTTTCAATGGGGACAAAAGGACCAGCCCCATGGGGCTGCCAGAAGGCGGTTGTAAAAGCAGATCAGAAAACTGGATCACCGGGCCTGCTCACTGCGAGGAGAGGGGAACTGTAGTGATGTTACTTGTCATTCTCCCTAAGAGACGGCCCAGGATGAGGGCTTTCCGCCGCGTTATCTTGCTGGGAGTGGTGGGGTGCCAGCATCACAGGTTAGAGAAAGGAAGAGTGGGTTCCCAAAGCCCACAAAGAAGACACCCCCATATCAAGCCTGAGACCCAGCCCCTCAATCCCATCCCTACCCCCAGCTAGGGCCTGCAGGGCTGACACAGGCAGAGTCCCTGCCCCAAGGCACGAAGAAGGAGGAGGGCTCAGGCCAAGGGGCGGGGTAGGATGCCTCTGCTTTTCCCTCAGATCTTACTTCCTTGGTCGCGAATATTCTTCACAAATGTCCTGGCCTCCTCGATGTTCTCAGGAGTGGCTTGAACTAAGTTGTCTTTCCAGGTGGTCACATCCCCACTGAACAGGATGAAATTCAGGTAGTCCTCCTGTTTCATATCATCCAAGATCTTGAGGAGGGCATCCTTGGTCTGGGAAAGAGAGAGACCGCAGACAAGAGGCTGGGAGGGAGCGGCCGCCAGCCAGCTCTGTTCTCCCAGCCCGGCTGGGAGCTGGGGCCTGTGCTCTCTGCAGCAAAAGGGGGGGGGGGGCGGATGCTCTGTGACCTTTTTAAAAAATCCTGTCTGTGTCCCCTTCTTCCTCTTACACGTCAGCTCTGTCCACTTACAGATAAATCTGTCTCCCTCCCTCCCACCCTGTCCCCACCTACGGTGAGGAGAATACCTGCTCCATTTTCCGACCGTACATGGAGCCACTGACGTCGATCACGAAGACCACGCACTTAGGCACCACTGGAAGGCCTTGAGGCGCAAAGAAGTGCACGAAGTAGCCATTGACTATCTGAGAAGGGGAGAGAGAGACTGGAGGCAATGTGCCTTTGACGACACTTGCAAATACAAGCCAGACATTTACCAGTTCCAGAAAACAGCGGTTCTTTCCCATCTGCCATGGGGTGCCACACAAAGGCTCCGGGCAGTCTGTCATCCCCTGGCCGCGCAGGAAACTTGGCCTGGGGCTGAGGACCAAGGGTCTGGGCACGAGAGGCCACGGCAGCCCCTCCTGCAGCAGCCCCCACCGTGTCGGGGCGGCAGGGGAGCCACCAGCCCCGTGGGGCTCCTGGGCAGGTACCTGAACATTGGCTGGGGACTCCCTGTTCACGTCGTAGGTGATGATAAAATCCCCGTTGAGGAGGGAGTCCGTACAGGTTGGGCACGAACGCTGCTGGTCCATGCTGGGCTTGAAGGACACACGGCCCTGCCGGAGGTGATGGGGGGCCTCACTCAGCTCAGCCAGGGCCTATGACTGTGCTCTTCCCTGGGGAGGGAGGCAGAGCCCCCCGAGGAGGGGTCCGTGGGGGGGCACCTGGGCAGTCCAGCTGCCACCCAGAACTCTCTGGCCTTCCTGAGAACCTCGGGGAGAGGACGGGGGCCCAGGGCAAACTCACTGCCCTATAGAAGCCACCAGCCCTCTGAGCAGGTGCCCCTCGGGCGTTGACCAGGAATTCCTGAATGACTAAGGTTTGCCATTCATATGACATTTATTTATTCACTGCCCATGACGAAAAAGGCCCCAGGAATGGCTGGAGTCCTTGGGCACCAGAGCCAACCATCCACCAAGAGATTCCCTTTCATCTGTCACCCCTCAGGGTGGAGTCAGCAGATCTAAATGACTCCCTCTGGCCTCAGTGCCCTCCTCTGTAAAATGGACAATAACTTGAGAAGACCACTTCCAAGGTAGAATGAAATCAGGCCTTATAAATGATTCCCCCGTTCCCCCCCCGCAGGGCAGCTGGGACCCCAAATCACAGCAGCACTAGCCCCGGCCTCCAGCACCCTCGTTCCCGAGCTGGGTGCCAGGGACAGATGATGGTGGTGGATATTTCCCCCTCCCCTTCTCAGCCAAGCCCTGCTTATCCCTTGAGTGTTGGGATTCCTTCCCCTGCCCCCCCAGGTCTGAGAACACCACCTTTTTCCCTGAGAAGGACTTGGTGAGGGCGCTGCCCAGCAGGTCATTGGTGATGAATGAGGCCTCAGCATCCAGCGAGCTGATGCCCTGGGGTTCGTAGATGTCTGCCTCGATCTGGAAGGGGCAAGAGTAGGGAGCAGTCACAGGGGGGGACACTGCAGAGGCCCGCCTCGAGGACAAGGCCAAGTGGATGGAGAGGGTCAGTGAGGCTGCAGGGACAGCCTCCCGATAACTCCTGATGGCTAAGCCTCATGGCTCCCTTCAAGGCAATGACCTAAAGGCTTGTAGATAGCTCGGTGACCTCAAGTCAGAGACCTGCCATCTAGTGCCCCACATTCCAGCACTAAAACGTTTCGCTTGGCTTTCAGCTCGGGTGCTTCTCAGTCCTGCTGGGTCTGGACCGGGGTGTTGGGAACCCTGCTCGGAACATCACCCCCCACGCCTGCCCACACCTGTGCACCTTCACCCTTGCCCTTTCAGCAGGGTTTGCGGGGTGGCCCATTACCTCAAAGTGCTTGACCAGCTGCTTGGGCTGGACCTTAAGGTACATCTCGTATTTGCCCTTGTGCCTCTTCAGCAGCTCTTCGTAGGTTAGCTCAAAGGTGACCTTGCTGCCCGCAGCCACGTTGACAGAGACTGTGAATTTCTCCAGCTTCCTCCCGGAGGCCCTGAATGGGGTGGAGGACCGCCCTGCAGACTGCACCAGGGTCGCCCTTCCCAGGCGCAAGTCTAGCCCCATGGAGAGATCCTCCCCTCTCTGAGCCTTGCTTGCCTCCACTTCAAAGTGGGACAATGTCAAAAGCATCATGGGCACGTTTTGCTATGATCGTGGAATAATAACAATACTGATAACATGGGCCGTTGTTGTTGAGAGGCAGTCTGCCTCTCTGGGAGCCCTTGCAGCTCACATGCTCTTCCCGAGGCTGGGGCAGGGATGGGGGGCCCTCTTACTTAACCAAGCCGGCTGTCTTGCCCTGGGACACAGCCTTTTCATACTGCTTCTTGGCAACTTCCTTCTCCTTGACATTCCCGGGGTAGGTAACACCATCAATGGTCCTACAAGGAAGGAGAGTTGGGGACTCAGGCTGAGCCGGACCCCGCAGCCCCAGCCCGCCCCCCGCCTAGAGCCAGCAGGCACGGCGATGCCCACAAGGTGAAGTTGGTGATGAAGGCCGTCTTGGGCAGCTCCACATCGAAGGACACCTCCTTGGCAGCATCTGCGCGGTTCACAGCTCTGGTGGTGACGACATTGTGAGCAAATCGGGAGGTCACCTTGCAGCTGATCTTAGTACTGTAGACCTCGATGCCGTCAACGACCTGCAGGAGGGGAGAGCCGTCAGCCTCTGGGAAACCAGGCCTTCAACCTGGCTGCTCCTCCCAGGCTCCCCCTGCCCAGAGCCCAGAGCCCCTGCCTCGGAAGTAACCCCTCCAGTTTCCCAGGCACTGTGTCTGAAGACTGGGCAGCATCCTCCATCTTCGTATTCAATTGGCCACCCTGGTTCTGGAATGTTCTGTCCTTTCTGAACCCCTCTCTCCCCACTCGGAGAACAGGGGCTCCTTGGCCAGCAGGGGCTTTGTCTGATTCGCTTTTGCCTCTCCCTGTTCCCTGGCCCCACAGGCTCCTTAGCTCAGTCTGCCTCAGAGCTCAGCACCAAGAAGCCACTCAGGGACGGGTTTTTGCACCATGAGAGGGAACGTTAGGCTGGATGGTATTGTGTGGGTTGGTGCCAAGAAGGGGAAGAGGGGGAGGTAGAGAAACAGGGCAAGGGGAAGAAGGAGGGGGAGGGGAGGAGGGAGGGGAGGCAGAGGGGGAGAGGGAAGGGAGAGTCAAGTCTGACCCTGTCCATTTCCCACTTAAAAGGAGAAGGGGGAGGTGGGTGGAGGAGGGGAGGGGAGCCAGGGAGAGGGAAGGCACTTGCTCTGCCTTCTTCACACTGGATGTGTGTACATTCAGCTAGCTGTAGCCAGGGGAGGTCTTATAAACATCCAAGTCTGACCCTGTCCATTTCCCATTTAAAAGGAGGTGGGGGGAGGTGGGAGGGGAGAGGAGGGGAACCAGGGAGAGGGAGGGCACTTGCTCTGCCTTCTTCATACTGGATGCGGCTAGCTGCTGCCAGGGGAGGTCTTATAGACATCCAAGTCTGACCCTCTCTGTCCCCCACTTAAACCCTCTGATGCTCCCTGTCGCCCTGCACAGTCATGCCGGTGGCTCCAAGGTCCTCCACGCAGTTCCTGTCTCTCTAATCATCTGTGCTCCAGCATGTCTCCGGCCCCGGATCACCTGGCCTCGCTCGGAAAGAAATTCACACACACCCCGACCCTCCTCCTCTGCTTTGGTAATTGCTTGATTCTGTCTCCAGACAGGCACTATTTCCCACGCCAAGCGGACTGTGTGGGAAGGGCCTTCGTGTCCTCAACACCTTCTCTCCAAGGGGGTGGTGGATTGAGGGAAAGGCTAGGGCGACAACAACTCGGTTGAGCAGGATATAAAGATGCTTCATGAGGCTCTGTGTCCCCAGGCCTGCCCCCAGGGCCCGGGCCCAGCAAGTGCTGAGTGTGACGGGAGGCAGGGCCGGAAGAGGAGTCCTGGGCTGCTTCCAGAGAGGTCCGAGAGCATGCTTCTTGGCACTCTTTCCCAGGGGTCTTGAGTCCAGTGGGGTCTGCCAGGGCAGGAGGCTGGGAGCTGTGTGCCAATTGGGGGGGACCCTCCACTATGGCCCGCCCCTTCTGCTATTGGGCAACCAGCTCCCTTCTGCCCTGCCACACCCCACCCCAGCCTGGTGAAAGTTCTCACCCCTTCTGGGAGGCTCCGTTTCTGCAAAAACAAAGACAAACACCAGAATGAGGCCAAGGCCGAGGCCACTATGGCCCGGGAGCAGGCTCTGGGCTGAGGCCAGGGTTCAGCAGTGACTCCCCCCCACACATACCTCTTGAGGGGCCTCTGGACAAAGGACCCTCCCAGAGCCACTTCAGAGTAAGGACCCTCCCAGAGCCACTCAGAAGGGCTCTGAGTAGATGGGGAAACTGAGACCCAGGTAGGGCAGGTCTCCAGGTTTCCCGGGGGAACAGGGCTGGGAGAACCAAACCACCTCTCTCCCTACCCCACGTACCCTGACTCACCCTGCCTTTCCCTGGACCCGAGCCTCTGAGGCCTCCCCCCAGAAGACCCCCCACCACTGGTGCACCTCCGTGAGACTCAGCTCAAACTTTCCTAGAGTCCTCTGCGCTTGTCTCAGCTTGTCTCTGCTGTTTGCCCATTTGACAGGTGGGGAAACAGAGGCCAAAGGAGGTTTAAGAGCCCAAAACCCCGCCCTGTCCCCTGCAGCTCACTGCCTAGCCTCCTGCCTCCTCCTCTCCCTGCATAAAGGACGGGCCTTCCTCTTGCTTCTGCCCATGTGACAGGCTCAGATGGCAAAGAGAGGGCAGACTTACCCCCAGGGGCCGAGAGGGGCTTCTCAGGAAGCCAGAGGCCCCCAAGCCAGAGAGCAGGGCCAGAAGGAGGCAGGGCCACCATGCGGATGCCATCGCTGAGCGCACAAAGCCTGGCCTGTGCTCCTTATATGGTGAGCCTGGTGTTTTCCAAGCGGGGTCACTGACCTGCAGTGTCAGATGGGAAGAGCGGGAGGTGGGGGGCGCACTGGGAAGCTGAGACGTGGGTGGAGCAACAGGCCCTGGATCTGCCTGTACCAAGGGGGCCCCTGGGGAATGTCAACAGTCAATGGTGTTGGGACATGGAGGCTCCCAGGGCACATGGGCCCCGGGCTCCCTGGGCGTGGGCTCACTCGGGTACAGAGTTACACTGACAGCCAGTGTCATCTCAGCACTGCTGCCTGTTACCTACAGCGCGGCCATGGCCTCGGGGCCGGCCTCCTAGACAGAAGCTGCCAGCCTTCTCCAGGCAGCCAGGGTGCAAAGCCAGGCCCGTTGCCCTGAGGCTCTGACCTCCGTGGCCGCACCCCTTGCTCATTACACTTCTTGGGTTCTTGCACTCGAGGGACAGGACAAAGCCCAGGTCCTGCACTCCAGCCCTCTCTGTGACCTGGCTCCAACTTGCTTTTCGGAACTTAATCTTTTCCCACTGGCGTGCCCTCCCCGGCTCGACACCTCACCCCTCTCTTCCTGCCAACCCTCTGTCCTGCCTCCAGAAGGCTTCATGTTTTGTCCCTAGCTGACCCCAGACATCCCTGCTCCAGGCTCCCAGTCCGTCCCCGAGGGCTTGTCCATCACTGCCTGGACACTTGCATGTTTGGATCCAATCATCCCTCTGGATTCTGAGCTCCCGGAGGGCGAGGCCGTGTCCCATATTCATCCGTGTGTTCCAATGGCCTGGCCAGGGACTCAGCAGCCCTTACCTCCTAGAGAGTCATTCCCCTAAGACTCTCCAGGGAAGTAGGAGCTCTGGCTTCCAAGACAGTGGGAGCTTTGGAGGCAGAGCCCAGGCCTCTCTTGGGTCACCGCAGGGCCCTGCCAGCCCCCAGAACTTCCAGAGTGGCGGTCATGTGCCTGCCATACTTAGGCCCTTCTGAGCAAAGTAACCCAGTGACCCTCCCCGGGGCCACCCCTGAGTGGTGCTGGGGAGGCTGCCTGAGACCAAGGCAGCTAAGTTATGGTGTCCTGTGACCTTGGCCAGAAGCTCCGCCTCCAGCTGGGAGCTGTCCAGGGAGAACTGACTGCTGGGAGCAGAGAGCTAGCGAGTAGGCAGAAAGAAGATTCCGTGGGGCGCCTGGGTGGCTCAGTTGGTTGGGCGACTGCCTTCGGCTCAGGTCATGATCCCGGAGATCCGGGATCGAGTCCCACATCGGGCTCCCTGCTCGGCAGGAAGCCTGCTTCTCCCTCTCTCACTCCCCCTGCTTGTGTTCCCTCTCTGGCTGTGTTTCTCTCTGTCAAATAAATAAAATCTTTAAAA